>JASFAT010004784.1:0-25812 GCA_031353405.1 Baronia brevicornis
TTTTTTTTAACATTCGTAATATTCATATTTAAAATGAGAAAGAAATAAATTGAATTGACTGACGTCTTTTGAATAGACATGTCACCCGTCCGCACACAACATTGAAATTGTAATATATATATTGAGATATAAAATTTCAAGTGAAATGTTTTAATAAAGTATAAGATATTATATAAATTTACAATGAAACGCAAGAATAAATTAGTATCATTTTGAAGAATTTCATTTGAAGAAGCCCCCTAAAGGTCCCGGGAGTCTTCGTAAGCAGTACGGCAGGCACGCTACAGTACCCTCAATTTTGAAAATCGAGACCATGGATATCTGTAGTGAGTCTTCGGCCAAGTGTTCTTGTGCTATCTACTACAGCGTGCCAACCGTTTTGCTTGTTGGCGACACCCGGGATCTTTAGAAGGTTTTTATCTTCAAATAAAATTCTTCAAACTGATATTAATTTAATTTTCTTGTTTCATTGTACATTTATATCATATTCATATTTATTCTTTATTATATTTTATTAAAGCTTTTTAATTTACATTTTATATATGTACCGGACGGATGACATGTCTTTCCATATAAAAGACAGCGATCGAACTAATGTTTTGTTTTAATAGAAACTATTTATTTCAAACTCTAAATAACGAACTTGAAAAGAAATACTATGAAAAGTTTTATTGCATTAGTGATACATTTATTAATGTACGACTACACTACCCCTCCCTGGTTCAATATTACGTTCTAAGTGTTCTATTTTACGAAATAATTATTTGGTTTTAATATTATATATGTGGCAAGCAACAGCCTTCTCGATCTAAATTAAACCTTATCAATCACAAATTGGATGTATGCAAGGTTAAAAATTATATAAGTTACCTATTTCAACTAACCAGACAAATGCCCTTGCGCCTAACTTACACATTTCCGGGTGTTTTGTTTATAGGCTGAAAAATCAAAAATTATTTTTCTAATTTTTTTGAGATAGGAATGCTGCCTATAGACATCCACAGCGCCATAGGCAGTACGGAAACGGTGCCGACCTTTAAGAAAAGTGTCATTTTGGGAATGGGAGGGAGAGGAGGAGGGTGTTGAGCCTCCGGAACTCAGCCGCCCACCGTATAAAGCGCGATAGCTAAGCTACCACTCAGACGCTGGTTTTCTTGCGAGAGTGTGGTACTCCCAGGGCGAGCCGGCCCATTCTTGCTACAGAAAAATATTATGCCATTCTTGACAAAGTATTCGTCTGCAGCGTGCTTCTACCACTGTCTAATATCATCCAATATCAGAGGAAACAAGGAAAAATAATATTGTCTATTTACGAACAAGAATATATATAAAATATAATTATAAACTAAGTCCAAATTGTAACCTAAAAATGAAAAGTCCGTCAGTAAAGGCATCAACGTGTGCCTGGCATAAATAATTATTGGGTAGATAGATTAATTCTTTATTGTACACCAAAAACAAAGTTATACAATTATTGATTATAATATTTATATAAAATGGCGGTCTTATAGCTAATAGCGATTTCTTCCAGACGACCGTAGGATGGGACACAGTGTTAAAAAGATAATTTGATGTAGTTTGACTGGAAAGAAAATTTATATTTGTCCAAAAATATTTTTCCCGATATTCGGGGCCAAAGTTTAAAATAATGTATAGGTATCTAATATAACTAGAAATATTTAAAGTTATTTGTAGTTGTATTACAACCAATACTAACTACTAAAACTTACCTGTGTTTTAAATTTCGCTCCAAAACGCCAATACTGGTCACGTGGTTTGTGAACAAGTAACGTAATGCATTTTGAATGTCGTTTGCCGACACGTGATTTGAGAGTGATATGATAAAATTTTGATCATCAAATAATAAAAAAAATTATATGGTATATAAGGGCAAACGAGCAAGCGTGCCGCTTGATGAAAAGCAAAATTTAATTCCTTAAAAAAATAAACATTTTTTTTGTATATCTATCACGGACTGACTATTACATTACAATTTAGCGGCAAAATTATATTTTTACTAGCTGACCCGGCAAACTTCGTACCGCTTCAGAATCAATAAATAAAAAAGCTAAACGATAACTGCAGAATGTTTCAACTTTAGTAACAAACGTGGTCAAAATGAAACAGGAACAAAAAGAAATCGTAATTAATAAAAAAATACTCGATATGAATTAAATTTTATTATTATTTTTAATAACACATGAACACCAAAGAAATAAAAAGAAAAACTTCACTTTTGAATTTAATTTGATTTCTGAACGACTTTTAAATTTAATTAATTTCTGAACGACGGGACGAACATCAAATATTTGACAGGTAGGAATAGTTTCTAAGGGAAAATGAAGTTGTTCCTTTTACTATATTCGTAATATTTTTATTATATTTTACTCTCCTTTTAAACCTTCCAAAATTAGCCAAATCGGTCCAGCCGTTCTCGAGTTTTAGCGAGCCTAACGATTTTTATATATACAGATTTGAATATAGTCAACATTAATTATCATTATACCACGGAACCCTATAATGTTTAATATAATATTATAATACGTGATTATATAATTATAAATACTTGTTTGGGGTCACTAACAGCTAAATGGCCAATATATTTAGATCAGGGTCGACTACACGCTTGTGCGTACTACACTTACTTCCGACTTTGGATCAGACATCTGTACTTAATTTGAATATATACATACGTATACCAACACCCATAAGTTTATTTACTTATTTCCATAATATACTAGTGGGTCACACAGACACAGACTGCACCGGGGATGGGGAGGGGTAAATAAATAGAATTATAGATAGATAAATAGATATATTATTTGAGTCGCTCAGTGGAAGAGTGGCCCAATCCACATAAATATTTGGAGCTCTCTCTCTTATGCCTAATGCCTTATGCTCATACCTAATTAAATTTACCAAACCAATAGACTTTTTTATTTTCTTAAAATCCATTATGGCCTATCTTAAGTTAAATGTATTTTAATAGATGGTGTGTAAATGTCAACATTGGCATTAATAAAAAAAAGTTGGTAAACCAAAAACAAAAATTATTGATTGTAATATTGTTTATATACAAAGGGTGATCTTATCACTGATAGCAATTTCTTCCAGACGACCGTAGGATAGACACAGTGTTATAAAGATAATTTGGTGCAGGTTGGTGTTACATTGTAGTCGGGATGATATAAAAGAATCATTATTAAACAAAGTTAATAGCCATAAGCAAATATATAAGTACATATAAATATGAGTTAGCCGTAAATACATACATACATATCGTCACGCCTGTCTCCCGTACGGGTAGGCAGAGACCACAGATCTCCCTTGTTTCCTCCACACTCATTATTCTCCTCATGCAAGCCCGCCGGTTAAGGGTACTCTTGATCTGGCCTTTCTTAAAACTTCAGCAATTTGGTCAAGGTATGTTTTCCGTGGTCTTCCTCTACCAAACCTTCCATCCACATTCGCAACGTTCGACATTCGCAATGTTAGCCGTAAATAACAAATGAATAAATAAAAATTGTATGTAGTTTTGAATGAGGAACGTAAAAAATATTAAAAAAAAAATTTTGCCTCTGGGTGTTTGACCCAGCGTAATAAAAATACAAAATAATTATCCTACCTGTTTTGTGACCAACGTATCCTGGACATCGTCCCCGTCGTCTGCGGTAGAGGGGCCCGGCCGTGGCGATATGATAGTACACACCTTTGTCTCTTTTAGGAACTCACCGCGAAGCTGTAAATATGGACGATGGATGGATATATTATACTAATTGTATTTACGAAACAAAAATAATTTAACTCTCGCTTTATTTGCTTTATATAGGAAAGGAGGACTTTACCACGGAACTACAGAAGTGTGGAGACATATTTACGTATTACACCCACCTTTAACTTAGTTGTAAAAGTTTCCAAGAATTCTAGTAACATTTAAACATTGCTAGTCTTCTTTAAGAAAAATTAACCATCTCAAATATGAGATCTAATGGATACAAACTTATTACGCACAATCCTTACCACAATCAATATAATGTAGCTATAGCTGCTTACATTGTTAAGATACCTTGTATTTCTCTGATAACTATAACATTCAACATTCGTTTGAGAAACAAACTTCTTAAATCAAAACAAATACTTTCCAATTTTTTTATTTTTTAATTAAATTTTGGAATGTGCTTCCACTTGACATAAGAAAAACTAAAGGTTTTTGGGGCAAACCCTGTTTTAATAACAAAATTAAAGACTTTTACTTTTCAAACCATCTTGTATCACCTGCGGTAAAAATAAAGACTTTTACTTCAAACCACCTTTTGGGGTCGTTCCCTGTGAACACCACCCGTGGTGTTCCCACGTGAATACGATATAGGGGCATTAAAAAAAAAGCGTATGGATTCACTAAAGCATCTGCGATTTGTGGATGTTTATGGACAAATGCGATGACAGGACGGCATGCTCGTTTCTACTACAAAAAAAAATCATCCTCCTCTATTATAATTGTACACATATATGTATGTATATGTTAATATATGTATAACTGTGGTTGACACTGTCAGAGAATGTCTTCCGGCATTAAGCCAGCCTTTGTACCATAAATTGTAGGTACATTAAGAATAAATAAATATACGAACTGACAACCCTAACCTTGGCACCGCAGACCGCATACAATCAGCCACTCCGATAACAATGGCATGTAACGATGGGACACTCATCGTTAGTAAGCTTGTACGGTGATTGAATGTGTCCGTACTCATGACACGACAATGGTTGGACAATTGTTCATAAAGCCGAGAATGGGCTAATTGCGGTTACGTTTGTTATTGCAGAATGGATAATACTAGCGGACGATAGTATAATTTTAGCGGCCATCTAAGGTCTGTCTACCAACAACGTGTTATGAAAGTCCCGTGGTCAGTTGGCGAATCGCAAATGCTGGGAACAATCGATGACGGTTTAAAGGGGAAGCCGTAAAGACGTTAGGTGCCGGACAGTGTATCACAAATGGGGCAATCTTTATGAATGTTAGAAAAACTTATATAAAAAATTATAGTAACATACATAAATATTCAAAAAAAATACGCTGTAGCAAGAAATTTTTGTATTTACTTTAACAATATTTTTAAGATTTTTATAAGTTCAATCAAAATCAATTATTATATAACTTTGTTTCTGGTTTACAATAAAGGAGCTATCTATCTATATCACCTACAACATGAATATGGCGGTTCATCTCGCAGAAAAACGACTTCTAAAGTAGTGAATTCTATACTGCGCTTCCTTCGGCGAGCGATTAAAGTCAGACGCCCAATGTCAATGCCCTTTTTCCTCATTTCTTTACTCTCTATCTCCCTCTCATTATGTTTCAGCAGGCAGGGAACTGATCTACAACGCCCTTGGCAATCTCCACAGGCGGCGACGATTACTTACCATGAGGTAACCCGTTCGCTCGATTGCCTACGTCTTGCATAATAAAAAATAATGTTAAAATGGCATACCTTAAAGTAGACCTCGACACCGTAGATGAGGAAGAAGATCACAACGATGAACATAAGAACAGCGTAGCAGCCGTTGAACACATGCTGATAGAAGCTCTGCAATAATAAAACAATGAAATTGCTTCGATCGGCCGAAAGGATTATTTCGTATTTTCACAAATATAATTTGGGTTTAAATCAGTTGGTTATAAATCAGTGCCCCAATAAATACTATCTTGCCAACGTCCATACCGCGTAAATCTATCTAAGTTTTGGTAGGAGGACCGCCATTTTATCAAGACGTATTGCGAAACGCTGAATTTTACATTTCAAGATATTAAATATTATTTTATTTGACACTGGCATAATAGTTATAGTTAACTGGCCATTTAAAAAAGAGGAACAATAATGACATCCACACCATCCATCCACGACACAAATAAAGAATAAAATTATAAATAAAGCTAATACCAAGTAATTATCAGTTTCGTTGACTAGTGCACGGTGCCAACCTCCTATTTTTTCACAAGTTTTTTGAACTAAAATAAAACTGACAATATGATCGATTTAGAAAAAAGTAGATGTTGCGGCATCAGCCTAAACAAATATGTCTTTTCCCAAATTCATATAATTGTTTAGTGGAGTGATACCTAAAATTAGTAACAACCTTCATACCACAAAAAGGCACCATTAAATGCCTTTTTGCAATGTATTTATATCGTCAGATCAAAAAAGCTGATGGACACGATTAGGAAACTCGGTCATTACAAACTGCAGATTCGCAAATCAAAAACTGAAGAATTTTACTTTTCGAAACTAGGCCAGTGACGCTAGATTACAGTAAACATACTAGTCGTTGCCTCTATTGCCATTTTGCAATGAGTTTTCACTTAAAGGAGAAGAAAGGGCGTAGCAGAAAACCACCCCAATTCTTCCTGTGGGTGTCATACGAGGGAGCATCTAGCTAAAAATAAAATCAATATGCGATCCCCAGTTCGCCGCAATTTTGGGCCAATTTCCGGCAATTAACTATTACAGCTGCAATGATGATGATCATAATAACTGTTTTATAAAGAGGAAATAAAAAGGGTGCTGAAACGTAGATAATGACAGACCATCTGCTTGTTCAAAGTCGCTAAGAGAGCTGTGGAGAGAGTTTAGCTCGAAGTTTCTCTGCTGGATATAATTCGGGATTAAAAAACCCGCGAAAAACCTAAGTCACAAATATAGTTCTCCGAATAAGCAAAGTCCAGTAACAATGAGCTGGTCACGTTTGTCGAAGAACCGACCGCTGCAGAAGAAACCGTGTTATTGCAAACGCGTCTCAACAAGCCTGGTTTGGGACGTTCCTTGGTCAAATGATGCGACGATCTGCGCAAGGTGTATGACCGAAAGCAGGCTGGATGCGAGAAGTCAAAAATCGAATTAGTTAGTGCTCTTGCGGGAAACTGTGGACTGCCATAGGCTACTAAGGCTGCTGCTGATAATAATGATGAAATAAAAGATACAACAGAATAGAATACAAATCGGCGTTATATGAAAAAATAACCTTGAAATAGATTCACTCTGGATGTTATGCATTTTAAAATGTCAAACGGTACAGAGCACATACGGAATATAACTAAAGTCAAGTTTAAATAGACGCAAGGTCACGGAAAACAGCAAACTACGCCAACGCTGAGGACAATCTTCTAAATTGTGCCGTTCAGTTTGTTTCCTCCGATGGGATTAAAGCGAATTGCTCACCTTTTGATGATGTAATTTCTGAAAACAGTTTTGGTGTACGAGTGTGGTTGCTTATATATTATTTTAAACGAGTTTCCAACATAAAACCCAACTTTCACGGAAAAATCTTTTTTCTAAAAAACAATGAGTAGCATGTTTTGATATTACTGGAAATCTTGTTAACCATAACATGGGGAACTTCGAATCGTCAATAACAAAGATCTCAACGAACGACTAGATTCTTTGGCGTTGCGGAGAAATGTCTATGTCTCAGCATATTTTATCGCTTTAACCATTAAGTATGCTCCAAGTTTTTTTTTTGTAATAGGAATTACTATATTGCACTACCGCACAACTGGCCACAAAAAAAATATTTATATCTAACTTTCAGAAACTTTATTTCACCCACCACCATTCTACTGAATCAATTACATCCAGAGTTATATCCGAATCGATAGGACATCGGAATTTTTGATCATCAAAAAATAAAGTTATAAATCTTTTAATAAAGGCCGGAAACACTTCTGAAATGCCTATGGTTTTAGATACCAATTAGTGACATTGTATTAGGTGTACAAATAAGTTTCCGCAGTTTTTTATAAAAAATTAGGAATTTATTGTAAAGGAAAAGTACATTACGTTTTATTCAAAGTATTTTCCATCATTTGCCACTACTTTTCCCCATCTTTCTGGCAACATTCGGATACCCCGTCGAAAAAACTCTTCATCTTTTGACGCTATCCACAAATCTACCCAATTTTTGGTGTCTTCATATGATGTGAAGCGCTGCTCAGACAGACCATGTGCCATCGACCGGAACAGGTGATAATCAGAAGGGGCTAAGTCTGGTGAATACGGCGGGTGGGGTAAAACTTCCCAGTTGAGTGTTTCCAAGTATGTTTTTACCGGCGCCGCAACATGTGGACGAGCATTATCGTGTAAAAGAATAATTTTGTCGTGTCTGGAGTAGTAATGGGCGCGTTTTTCCTTAAGTGCCCGACTCAATCTCATCAATTGTGTTCGGTAGAGAGCTCCAGTAATGGTTTCGCTTGGTTTCAGCAATTCATAATACACGACACCAAGCTGATCCCACCAAATACACAGCATGAGTTTTTTTCCATGAATATTCGGCTTAGCTGTCGATGTTGATGGTTCGCCGGGCTTAACCCATGACTTTCTCTTCTTTGGATTATCGTAGTGAATCCATTTTTCGTCACCAGTGACTATACGATGCAAAAAACTCTTTTTTTTATTCCTGGCAAGCAGCATTTCACTCATGCATAATCGGCGTTCAACGTCTCTCGGCTTTAGTTCATATGGAACCCAATTTCCTTGTTTTTGAATCATTCCTAACGATTTTAAACGATGTGAAATTGCTTGTTGAGTCACTTGTAGAGTAAGTGCAAGTTCTTTTTGCGTTTGGGACGAATCTTCCTCCAATAGTACTTCTAATTCCATGTCTTCGTACACTTTCGGCCTTCCACTGCGTTCTTTGTCTTTAACGTCAAACTCACCGTTCTTAAACTTTTGAAACCATTCCTGACAACTTCTCTCACTTAAAGCAGCTTCACCATATGCTTCTAGAAGCAATCGATGCGCTTCAGCTGCAGATTTTTTCACATTAAAGAAGTAAATCAAAAGTTCCCGCAAATGATGCTTATTCGGAATAAAACTTGACATTTTTGCACGAAAAAAATTACGTGATGCTGATACGGAATCACTAGTACTTTAAGGTTATGGTATTGCCAGATGACTAAACTTGGGATATTACGTTTTACATCTGACAATTTCTCCATAACCTTCTGGTGGGGCCATCTTTTGACAAACCGCGGAAACTTATTTGTACACCTAATATATTTTCCATCAGGCGGCACGTTTGTTCGTTTACCTCCTATCCCATAAAAAATCGATTCACGAACAAATCGAAAGCTTTTGTATTTTCAAACAACACGACTAGTTTTGTTTGGTTATATCAAACGAAGCTGGCTACAAGTGCTATCCGTTTTTGAACTCGGTTCTCGGAACTACAATACACAGGTTTGCGAACAAATAAATCCAAAACTTCACGGCGACCTCGACCGTGACCCCTGCCAATTCGCACCATGAGCCAAGCAGTGTTCAGACATTATAATAAAAAGGAAAGAAACTAAATACCAATATATTCTTCCCTACTTTATTATTAATAACCAAAATTAAATACGAATTATAAAATTTATTTTATATTAATATATTTCATAAAAATAATAATAAAAAAATTAAATCATCTGTTTGTCTATGTTGTTCTTAGCGCAGAATAGGGCCACCCAATTTCTTCCCGTGGTTGTCATTAGTGGTGATTACAACTGTAATGTTTGATTAAAGCGTTTCCTAACCCATATAGTGGATGAACCGAACGACGCTGCTATTTTATAAATCACCATTACCTTGGAATCAGTGGGCGATTAAAAAAGTTTACTACTATAATGGGACCGCATGAATGAGCCCTGGTCCGCGCGGTACAGCGCGGCAAGTGCCTGCTACTCGCTCCTCCTTTGATCCCCTTTGACTTGGTACCCAGCCACCCATTCCTCCGTCAATCCCTTTTTTATGGGATAAGAAGGCAAACGAGCAAACGTATTACCTGATGGAAAGTAATCAACGCCGCCCATAGACATCCGCAGCGCCATAGGCAGTGAGGAAGCGTTGCCGACCTTTAAGGAACGTGTCATTATGGGAGTGGGAATGGGAGGGGGAGTAGGAAGGGGGAGGGTGTTGGGCCTTCGGAACTCGGCCGTTCATCGTACGAAGCGCGGTAGCTAAGCTACCATTCAGACGCCGGTTTTCTACGGGAGTGTGGGTACTTCCCCGGGCGAGACGGCCCATTCATGCTACAGACAAATGTTATGCAATTCTTGATACAGTATTCGTCTGCAGCGTGGCAGCATAATGCAATGCATAATGCAAAATAAACATGCATTTGACATCATAGCTCCGTGCCGCCGTACCACTTGGGAAAAGACTCATGTATGCGGCCCCATTATAATATAGATGTACAAAAGTGGGCGGTAGGTATAACAAGATTACCTCCTGTATTAAACTATTTATTAACACTATATTTACCCATTTATTAGTACTCTGTTGGTATATAATTTATGACCATTTATTATCACTGCAATGAACGTTATCCGATGTTATATAAGCGTTATATGTCCTGCCGACAGGAAAAACCGTTGAACTCAGCACTGTGTAATTAGTTCTATAACTGATTTCACTTTATGACTGTTTTAAATACATAAATAAACTGTATACATTTTAAATTAGATTTTTTAACTAATATTTTTTATATATTATATCGTCGACCTATTTAGTAGAATGCGTAAGTCTATATGAATAAATTTTACGGGAAGGACAGCGAATAAAACTGATTTACTTTCATAGTTTGGGAAAAAATTTAATAAAGCTATTTTCGATATACTTAAGGTATAAAAAGAGATGCTTTTTGATTTAAATACAAAGTATTCCACCTTTCAAATTTAAGATTATCCGGTAGATGTCAACAAAAGTGAGAAGTGAGCAAAAATGTGTTTTTGGAGTTACGAATTCTCATAATAAGGTCATCGATATGGCAATTCTGCACTGAAGGCAAGTTTCTGTTATTATTATTTTGAAAAAAATTATCTAAATAATTTTGATCAAATTTTTATTATACCATGACATGGATGACATGATATTTATAGAATTGCCACAATCAAATGTAAAACCAGCTTCTTTCATTAGAAGCTTCGCTACTGCGTTTCCATAAGTCGCAGTGTCGAGAGCCGAGGCCCAACTCCTTTCCACTACCTTTACTTCCCCCTGCCCCTGTTATAATTCACATAATCTTGTTATAGCAGATGTTCATAAGCGAATTACTCAGAACTAGGGAACAAGCTCGTTTTAACTCTTCAATAATAACGAACAATATTTTAGTACACGCCATACGATGTGCTACGTAAAAAATACATTCAGCGAGAAATAAATTAAGGTGGACATATAAAACATTAATAAAATACCATCCCAGGATAAAAATAGCGCGGAAGTGAGGTAATCTTTTCTGAACACTAAGAGCCGCTGGTTCGATTCTAAGTATGGACATTTGTCTAATTACTGTGGCCTACTGACATATTCGGTCATAGTGTACTTGTTTTCTGAGCCAAGGTTTTATGTTCCGATTCCGGTTGTGATTGAAAAGTTAGCTATCAAAATAAATTATTATGATTATAGTAATCGGTTGTTGTAAATTGGTTTTGATTATAACTTCCACTGTGCGTCTAAGACATTCATCCTATTGGAATGGAGAAGATTCGGAAGGCAATGGAATCGGATAAACTTGATTAGATTCATTAGCTTACATGTAAGTTCAAAGAAATTATATATATATATATATATATATATATATATATATATATATATATATATATATATATATATGTGTGTGTGTGTGTGTGTGTGTGTGTGTGTGTGTATATCGAGAAAGACGGAAATCCATTGTAAAAATGCACAGTCAAACATACTTTGCTAAGATCCGCGAACACAAATTGGAAAAATAATATTGTGTGTTTGCGAAGCAGTGAAATTTGCAATTGTAAGTCTAATTCTAAACATCCGTCAGCAGGTCCATTAATACCTCACTATAGTCACCAACATTGACAACGTCAAACACAGACTACCATTTTTTACAATATGAACACAACGCGTTTCGTCTCGACGAGGCACCCTCAGGTAGACTCTACGAAAGACAACCGTGGCTGTTGCTTAGTAAGAAATTAGACTTGTAATTCCCTATGCACTTCTTCGGAAACACAATATTATTTGTCCGATTTGCGTTAGCGGATCTTAACGAAGTAAGTTTGACGTCCATATTTTAATAATAATAATGATGATAATTCTTTATTTGTATAATGTGAGGTTATAACAAGATGAAAAAAAGACGTATAAAAGCTCCATCACGTTGCCACTTGTAGCGTACAAATTTCATTAATTATTACATACATAAAAATCTAAATACATAACTAAACTATTACATTGTGATTAATATTATAATCGATTTACGTATACCTTTAGTTCGAAAGCTTTGATTAGGTGAAGGGCTTTATTTTAAGAATAGAAGTGTTAGGTAGTTTTTAAATACTCGCCACTTTTTTGTTTATAAACGGAGAGAGTTTATAAATGGTTGCAGGCTCCTGTGTTTCCGAACCGATATATATACCTACACAACCAATACTGATACAGACATTGGAACCTTCAAAAAACAAGCCTATACATTTCTTAAAGGCCGGCAACGCAGGCCGACAACGCTTCCGCAATGCCTATGGCACTGCGGATCTTTATGGGCGGCGTTGATAGTTTTCCGTCAGGTGACACCCCTACTTGTGTTTGTCGTCCTATCACATGAAAAAAAGTATTTATTTTGGAGTCTGGTTGCATCATGTTCGAGGTTATGAATCTGGAGGCCTTGGCCGTAGCAAATATAAGGGGCTGAGTGAAAAAGTGTGGTTGGTAATGTCTATGAATACCTGTTCGTAATTCATTATAATGACAAACTCACCTTCTTTTCGGGGGTTGTATTGGCAACGTTGGTGGTGAGCACTTCAGCCGCTAGCAGCGAATAACTGATCACGTTGAACGTCACGAACGCCAGGAACGACTTGGACAGGAACCGGGGCCTCTCCCACCGGATGTCGCGGAGGTGGAACACCTGTGCACAAAATGATTTATAAAGTCAGGCGTTATGTTACAGAAATCCATTATAAAGATAGACAGGCAGTCAGACAGTCAAAACTTCTTAACTCGGTAAGTCAAATCTTTTCAGTAAATCAAATCTTTCGGCCAATGGAAAGGCTCGTGGTTCAAGGGAAAAAGATCTCGGGGCCGCTTCCCAACTAAATGGATTGACTTGATAAAGTCCGTCACTCAGACTTAAATGCAAATCTGAATATAACATAATGTGTCCATACGACGTGTGGTACAGTTTTTTGGTCACGTCCCAAAGAATGTTTCGTTAGCTATCAATGTATGTTTATCCAATTACAACAATTAAGAGGATAAATGAGCTTAGAGGACTGTGCGGCCAGGGCAAAAGAAAACTGTCTTGTTCGATCGCTTAGAATGTAAATTGGCACATTGACTAGTGAAGCGCCTCGAGTATGATATTGTTACTCAAATGACTTAAGTCACTGGAATATTACTCGAGTTTTCAAGTCATTAAATTGACAATGAAGTTTTCTAACCACTAGAGTAAGCTCCTGCACATTCCAAGCATTACTTTAATGGAATTATTAGTACAATAAAAAGTAGAGTCTAATCAGTGCGGCGAGTTGACTTGATTTCTTCGAGTGCAATTCTAGAACACGCGGATTTGAATATTTAACTTTCTCAGTCACGTTTAGGTTTTAAAAATGTACTCAAGTTACTCAATTAAAATACATATCGAAGCGCATCACTTAGATTTTGGCGCACTTGTTTTAGTTGATTTGACTAAGGGTTGTAGCAAAACAGAAGAACTTTCGTAAGTTAAGATATAAGTAAAATTGTTCAACGGTTGTTTAGAAGAATTCGCCCGAATAAGATCGACCCGCTCGATTATAATGAAGCATTACATAATTTTGTTTTTGTATTATATAAGAAGAGATAATACGTATCAATAATTCATTATTCATTATTCTAATGAATAATTGATACGTATTAATTATCTCTATTTTCTGCTGCCCTATCCGGTTATTGTTCTTATGAATCATTGTTGCGTTAATTAATTGTGCCTAAAAACAATGAAACATATATATAATAAAACTATTTTTGTATTAGAAACTAATCAAGAATACTTACTGTTTTATTTTTATAGTGTCGTAAAAAATAATGAAAATTTCATACCGTATCGTAACAGCATAATATTTGATTGAAAATTTTATTATACGTTGTTTATCTTATGCAGTGTTTCTCAAAGTAGACGATAACGCCCTCTTGTGGGAGCTGGAGACCTTTAGGGGGGCGGTACAAGTCTCAAACAGAATTGAGGGGTTGTTAAAGATGTATACGAAGACCGATGGCTGATTTATATTTTAAAAACTAAACCAAAATCAAAATGAAATAGAATAAGACTAATATCACAAGATACAATTAAACTTGGTGGTATATTAAACATATTTGGGTGTGCTAAAATATAATTGACTCTCAAAGGTAGACAAATAAGTTTGAGAACCACTGGTTAGTGTTAGTAAGTGGTTAATTTCCGCAGCCAAAATATGTCCCACTGCTGAGCACGAAGACTCCCGTTTCATCAAGTACATTAGCCCAACAAGCTTATTTAAGACTAATAAACCGGGGGAAAATTATGCCAGTGTCAAGAAATATCAAATATCTTACGATTTACTAGTCAACCTGTCACGTCTTGATAAAATGGTGGCCGTTCTACCAACACCTTCTATGGACTTTCGCAGTCAACTAAAAAGGTCACGATACACGCATTTATTTCATATTAGTCCACTTATACGCCTTAATCCAACTATATCGTATAATAATAACTATATTGTATATAAAAAAGAAATGAAAACAAAACGTCACTAATGTAAGTTGTCGGGAAAAGTCCTGATGAGTTTTTGTACAGGAAGTTTCTTGAATTAATACAGCCATTTTACAATACGTGGGATACAAATTCCTTGTCTCTTACAAAGTTCTTTGTCTACAATATTGCAACGCACAACCGAGTAACAGCTATTAGGTTAAAACGTAAATGATAGTGGCAATCACACTTAGGGGCTGTTCATAAAATACGTCAAGTTATATCTTGCCTTATGGAATCCTCACCCCTTCGTCATGCTGCGCTCACTTCCTACAGTCCCTATAAATATTTATTTTTTCAATCATGAAATTTAAATAAATCAGTAAATATCTTAAATAACCAAAAGGTAATTAATTATTAGATAAAATAGAAATGTGATGTATTGCGTACGTCACGTTACCTTAGACCCCTCCCATTCTCCCTTATTTCCCATATTCTGTCATATTAAGCGACACCCTCCTCATATATTTTTATTTTCATTTTTATGGGATCAAAAGGGAAACGAGCAAGCCTATGTAGCCTGATGGAAAGCAATCAATGCCGCCCATAAATATCTGTAATACCAAGGGTATCACGGAAGCGTAACCGACCTTTAAGGTATTTTGTAGGCTTGTTTTTTAAAGGTTCCAATGTCGTATCGGTTCGGAAATACTGCTGAAGTTCATTGATATCATATGGTAGTGGTTCATCGAAATATGTTTTGAAGAAGACAAACATCTGTAAGTGGTAGAGTCACACTGCAGACGAATACTTTGTCAAAAATGGCATAATATTTGTCTGTACCATGAATGGGCGGCTCGCCCGGGGAAGTACCACACTCCCGCAGAAAATCGGCGTCTAAGTGGTAGCTTACTTACCGCGCTTCGTAGGGTGAGCGGCCGAGTTCCGGAGGCCCAACACCCTACCCCCTCCCTCTACCATCTCCCCCTCCCATTCCCACTGCTTATGGCGCTGCGGAAGTCTATGGGGAGCGTTGATTACTTTCCATCAAAAGACACGCCTGCTCGTTTGCTTCCTATCCCATAAAAAAATTTGCAACACCATTGGCATTGGAAATGCGTTGCAGTCTTTATATTTTATGAATTATATGAATAAAGAGGCCCCTTATAAATTTAATGAATTAGAAAATAAAACATAAAGCATATTAAATAACAAAACACGCGACATGTTATAAACATATTATATCATATCGTTTGATTTAATTTGTATGTCAATGCCGTTTAACATTGAATATTTATATACGATTACACTCATTTATCTAAACACAAAAATAACAATACTCCTGCTTTTTTCAATTTCTATTATACTAGTTCTTACTCTCCATATACACAGGGTGTCCCAGAACCCAACGTCAAGCCGAAACGGGGTGACAGGATTGATTGTAACCACTATGAGAAAAATCAGAAAAAATCTATCTGAAGATCATAAAATTACGGAACCTACCATGAGCTTGTGCGAATAAAAAACATTTTAACTGAGTAAAATGGGTTAGCAAAAATCGGGTTACTTGAGGTTTATATTTTTTTACTCGTTTTTTTTAGTATGAAACCAAGTATTGTACCATTTTACAATCCTGATTAAATGCGCCAACTTTTAATGGCACTTGCCAAGGCACTCTAGTACTTTTTTTTTAATGGAAGGCCTTTCAAAGTCAAGTTTAACAAAGAGTCTTAATTCTAGGAAACTTGGGGCAATTGTGTCATTATTTTTCACTGTGATTCTGATGTGAGAAATGTTATTTCGGGTTACGGTTCCAAAGTTTAAATGAACAAAAATAATAAAAACTAAGCACAATAACCGAATAATTGTTACAATTTGATAATATATATATATATATATATATATATATATATATATATATATATATATATATATATATATATATATATATATATATATATATATATATATATATATATATATATATATATATATATATATATATATTTGAATAAATTGACTATAAAAAAGAACAGTCAGAATATTAAAACGGCTATAGTAGCTAAGTCACTATTTTACATAGCTCTACGAGTAAGCAAACTGAAGTAGCAATGGGCTGGTCACGTTTGTCAGAGAAGACGACCGATTGTCTCAGTGGCGGGGCTCTCCGCCCGCGGAGTCAATGGTCACGGGTTCGATTCCCGCATCGGAATAAATATTTATATGGATTTTTAAATGTTTATTCCGAGTCTGGTAACCCCCCCAATCCGCATTTCCTTTCCTGCCCCTTCCTTTCTTCTCTATCCTTTCCCTTCCTCTCCGCCAATCCACGGTCTGCCGTGCCAATGGATGCGTGGCTAGGGGCGAGCCTAGTCGTAAACGTGCCGATCGTCCCGGGGTCGGGCTCCCCCGGGGAGTATAGTGCCTTACCTCAGCATGCAGGGCTCTGCTGGGGCTGACCTCCATCCTCCCTTGCGGCTCGTGGGATTCACTAAAGACGAATTTAATATACCTAATTTGTCGAAAATGACGGCGACGTGGTTCGCCACCCGTCACGTCCTGATTCTCACGAGGGCGAAAAGCGACCAGCCGTTTCGCTGCGATGAATGGCAGCGGATGGAGCTCTGTGGTCTCTGCCAACCCCTGCGGGGGATAGGCGTGAATATATAAAAAAAACAATTAAAAAAAAAAATATATATATATATATATATATATATATATATATATATATATATATATATATATATATATATATATATATATATATATATATATATATATATATATATGTGAGTGTGTGTTGACGGTGGAACCCATTCTAGGCCATTGCCTGTATCCCTAGGCCCAGTATATTTTCACCATTCTCATCCAAAGCGGATTGGCACTGTATCCAGGCTCTGAATAAACGATTATATATAAAAATAAAATTAGAAGTCTAATGTAATAACTTTATGCATTCCTCACAAACTGACCACTCACCGAAACACGTTAAATTTAACCTATACTATGATACAATTTGCATTTATAATGATGTCAGATATATTCTATCGCGAGGGCACTATCATGGCCGATAGGAGGCCCGGCTAAATGGAATAATAAAAACTAAAACGAAATACTTTATGGTCGCTAGGTCCATTTTTCGACGTAGCTGATCCTGGCCGCAAATAAAAACGTATATCAAAAAAAAATAATAGCTCAGGAGCGAATTACTCAATATACCTTAAATTTATTGTAATTTAATACGACTTGTATGTGTTGCATTTTGTTCAGAAATTGTTTAATAACTTAGCAAATAAATTAGTCAATTAGTAATTTTTTGTATAGAATGGCGTTAACTATATTTTTTCTTTTGAATATATAAATTATATTCTAAAATTATGCTTATAATTTTTAAATGAGGCGATCTTGTGTGGTACGTTTTTCCAGAAACTTTTTTCCGCGCTGATGCGTCATGTCAGAGAACAGACAACTGCTGGAATGAAAACTACATCTTGGCAAATCGAATGTCGAACGTTCCTCGACCGATCGCTTTATTAGGGCGGTGATCCACCCAGTGGAACCGATTACCTTGAAGGTATTTCCAAACTGATTTAAAAATCGAACTTTCAACAAACAAGCCCGCAAATTTCTCAAAGGCCGAAAGCGCTTCTGCAAAGCCCATTATGTTGTAGATGTCTATGGGCGACATGCCTGCTCCATACAAAAGCCTTTTTCATACAAAAAGCAATAAAATAATTTAAAGAAATTATATAATTAATATAAATTAGTTAAGATACATAGCTAATATCAATAATTAAGTTTCAAGTTTGGGTCCACCGGCAACGCAACTATGTGTATTTTTTTTTATATGATAAATTTAAAAAATAAACGAGTTGCACTTAAAACCTTTCTAGTGATGCGGTACATTAACTGCGGAGCTAAGGGAGCGAAAGACCATTATTAGACATAAATATCGACGTAAGACACATAGCCATGATTGATGAAATATAAATTAAAATTATCTCAGATGAGGAAACAAGATAGACAATAATTATACCTACGAGGCCATGGTGTCATAAGGTACGCCAAGGCTGCACCGGAACAATACCTTTATCATGGTAAACAATGAGCGAGCTTCGTGAAACCACACCAATCAAACAAGTATTTTTCGTGTACCACGTCATCTGGGGGACTATAGAATTTCTAATTAATTAAAAAATGAAGATATATTTTGTTGTTCGTTTGTGCAGATTGCCTGGCAGAAAGCGGTTGCGTGATGCCGATGATCGGGCTTAGTGGCGCGTATTAGGGGAGGCCTATGTCCAGCAGTGGACTGCCGGAGGCCGTGAAAAATTATAATGAAATTAGTTCTATTAAGTCCACACGATATTCTCACATTATCCACAATATATACACCATTTGCGCAGACGCATCCACTATACACCCACACCTCATCACAACACAGTAAGACGGTATAAAGAAAAACATAATTAAGTTTATGTATGCTGCAGCAAGTAGGTATTAAATGTTATGAAAATAAAAATAATAATTTGTTCGAAAAAGTAAATTATAAGAGTGAAAAATTGAACAAATAGCGTTCGAGAAATATATACGTATAAAATATATTTTTATGCAAAAAGAAGGCAAACGAGCAAGCGTTTCATCTAACGGTAAGCAAATTAACGCTAATATACATCTGCAACTTCCAGAAACATTGCCGGCCTTTGAGGATCGTGTAGGCCTGTTTTTTTAAGGTTTCCATGTCAGTTTTAAGTAGTGGTAAGTGTTAAAAAAAAATCTATTGAACCATAATAGACTCTATCGGTAAAGTAGATAACTGGTATTGTGCAACAGGCAAATGGGATTATTTCATAGAATAAATAGTGTGGAATGGCATTTATCACTGTTCTAATATTGAAAAACAAACAGCAAAGGTTCACACTTTTGAGTTAGTCATTTTACGTAAATATTAATTTAAGACTATTATTTAAAACCGTCGTATGGAGACCTAGACTGTTGTGTGGTTACTGGCATAGAATATGAGTTTTTTTATGGGATAGGTAGGCAAACGAGTAAGCATGTTATCTGATGGAAAAAATCAGCAACGCCATAGGCATCAATATTGTCGGTCTCTAAAATGTGACAGAGCTTGTTTTTGGTCTCCATATTTTTTCCCGTGAGTTTTGTATAGAGCTAGTATGGGAGCAAAAATCATTAGACGGATAACAACATTCACTTGAGCGATAAAACAGTGTGAGTGAATGCAGTTCGACCACGGTGGTGAAAAAGTAAAACCAAAAGAATGTCTCGCGACAAAAGTTATGAAAGGGATGCTGAGATGGTTTGAGCACATAGAGAGGATGAATGAAAGATGACTGGAAAAGAAATTTACGTTGCGGATATAGATGGAAGGGTCAGTAAGACCAAGAACATAACTTGACCTAATTGTCGAAGTTTTTAAGAAAGGCCAGGTCAAGAGTACCCTCAACCGGCGGGCTTGCATGAGGAAAATAATGAGTGTGGAGGAAGCAAGGAAAGTATGCCGAAATCGTAGCAGATGGAGATCTGTGGTCTCTGCCTACCCCTACGGGAGACAGGCGCGAAGATATGTATGTATGTTTAAGAAAGGCCAGGTCAAGAGTACCCTTAACCGGCGAGCTTGCATGGAGAGAGTGATTAGTGTGGAGGACGCAAAGAAAGTGTGCTTAGATCGTACCAGATGGAGATCTGTAGTCTCTGCCTACCGCTACGGGAAACAGGCGTGACGATATGTATGTATGTTATACTCTATATATTTACGAACATAATCGATAATGTTCGATACATTTCAAAAAAATATTTTCAATATTATCCACATGTCATAAATAACGAGGTCACGTGTAGGTCACATTGATTAAGTTTCTTTACCGCTTCTATTACCTTATTTAAATTTCTGTAATACCTCATGCAGTGTTAACAGTTTTTATTTATTTATATCATCGCTATGTGTTATTAACTTATTATATAAGTAAATTAGAGAAACAATTATTAAAACATACAGTTATTTGATAGTAGTCAGTAAACAAGCTAAAGACCATTAGTGTCTGTTAGTAAGAGTATAATGATAAGTAAGGAACGTTCCTATCTTCAGTACTTAATGGGCGGAACTTGGCAAATATTAATAACTTTTTTGGAAAAAGTCGGGCAACAAACAAGGGGATCATATACAACACCAAATACACTGCTGACACTTAATCTACATATTTTTTGTGGGTTAAAAAGGCAAACGAGCAAGCGTGTCACCTGATGGGAAACAATCAACGCCGCCTATAGACATTTGCAACTTAGTGTTCTCTGTGTTGTGATCTGTTCCAATGTTGAACCGTTTCAGAAATACCGCTGACGGCATCTGGTTATTTTACCGTGTTAACGCTTTTTGATCCGAGACCAAATTCCTTTCCTCTCTCATTTAATCCTTCTAACTCCTCTCCCCGTTATCTTTACCCTGCCTGCCGCAGTACTATAGACATTGCAGAAGCGGTGCCAACCTTTGAGAAATGTGCAGGCTTGTTTCGCATCAGACTGAAGCGAGCGACAAAATAGCAACATTATTATTAACTATATATGTTTAGGAGACAAGACAAATAAATGGACAGTCAAAAGTTTTACTTAGCTAAGATCCGCGACAAGCAAAACAATAACAGAAAATTAATAATGTGTGTTTTTTCTGTTGGGTTAAGTGGATTTATTTGGAACTTAAACCAAAAACTTACCGAAAGTCGGCCATCAATTCTCCACCCACCAACCACTATACACAACACCAAACACACATTATCACTTTTCCATCTTGTAAACGACACGTGTTTCGCCCCAACACGAGGCATCTTCAGGTATAGTAGACTCTACGGAAGACAACCGAAAAGCTCACGTGGAATTTGGTCTGCCACGTTAAGTTACGTGACAGATCATTTTAAATAAATATATTTCTTTTTACTTAATAGTAAAATATATTACGACCAAAATTACATAAAATCATTACAAATTGTAGCATTATATATGTTATTCCGAACCTATATTACTGAATTAATACTTAATAACCTATATTATTAAATATATAGATAAGTCTTTTGAAATAAAATATCAGGTTTGGATTTAAGTAACATATACAATTTACATGTTTCAAATGAAAAATCAAAGAAACCTTAATCCATTCATGTCTTCATTTGTAGGTTACATTTTCGCATCAAGGTAAGGTAAATACCTACTCACTTTCAAACTACCCACTTAGTCAGCGGAAAGTTTATCAAACACAATATGCATGTACTTTTTATCACATAGTTATAATACCCCAGCATGTCATATGTTGAATCACTCAAAGCCACATACGTACATAGTTTACCTGTCTTTAAGGATATGTCGTTATAGCAAGTTTCTGGTTTCATACCAGAAGAATTTGTTGCAAATAAAAGAAGCTCAACATATTAAATTCTACAATAGGGAGTGTTTCGAGTATTCGGGATAATTTTCATCAATGAATTTCACTAACGCACAAATAGCTGCAAAAAATGTTTCATCCCTACCATATGAATGAGTGACGTAGACGAGCAATTGGCTCAGTGGCGGGACCACCCGCCCACGGAGTTAATGGTCGCGGATTTGATCTCCGCATTGGAATAAATATATGTGTGTCCTACAGATATTTATTCCGAGTCCGAGAACCCTTCCAATCTGCATTGAATAAGCGTGGTGGGTTACCGTCCGTTCCTCTAAAAATGGGGATACCCATGCTTAAAAGTGGGACATATGTGGGCTGTGAAAAAAAATATGAATGAGCGGCGACCCAGTACGGTACGGTACGGTATTATAGAAAGTCTCTAAGCCTTTAAAGTATGCAGAGGGCCTACGTCAGTATCAGCCTTTAAACTTACTACTTAACTATTGCATATAAAACATCAGGGTTATATTAACAATATTCACACGGTCATTTCGGTTATAAAAATCGGCTAGACAGTAAACAAAAATGAATGACGACTGATGAGCAACATATTCGAATGTGTTCGCTAATTGATAAAATAAGTAACGGCTTTATGGGTTACGGCTAAAGCTTACGATGTAAGGTCATGGATTCGATTCTGTATTGGACTATACTGATTGTATACGAATCATATACTCCGATAGCTTCTCCAAAACTGGAAGTTGAGTGATAATTTATGATAATTAATCAGCAATAGCTCAGCTGGTAATCTGAACGTCGTGAGTTCGTATCTTCCACTAGAAGAAGAACGCCGTAAGAAGAATGGCTGGCACGCGACAGTACTCTTGACCTGGCCTTTCTTAAAAAGTTCAGCAATTTGGTCAAGGTATGTTTTTCGTGGTCTCCCTCTTCCGGCCCATCCATCCATATTCACTGATGCACATATCCTAGCATAAGCGTTATTAGTTTAGTTGGAATGGTTAACAAGAATTATAGTTATATTTAAAACATTGCTAGTCTTTCCATAAAATAAAAATATATAAAAAATGTAACATCGATTGGCAAACTTCAAGTATAAGTAAAAATCGAGCACAAAAACGTCAATAACCATTGTTTTATTTTTTTTTATGGCATAGCTGACAAAGGAGCATTCGGATCACCTGGTATTAAGTCATCACCGCCGCCCAAAGACATCACATCCACACCACCGGAGGCGTCACAGACGCGTTGCCGACCTTTTGTGAACACATATATGCTCGTCTCCCAAATGCCCATATAGCGTATCTATCTTGAAAACACCGCGGGCTGTAAGACATTTGCACAGTTCGTGGCGGAAAATCGCGAGCAAATAGCATGATTGTGAACGGCCATGCATCCAGGTGATGAGGGTGGAAACTATTTTCATGGCGCATAGAGCGATGGTGGAATTGTGCAGCTGGTAGGAAATTAAACAACAACTCTGAAGATTCGCCGTAATTAGTTCTATATAGTACGCAGAGAGATGACACATATCTGCGTACAGATGATAGAAAATAAATATATGTATAAATAACCTTTGTTACCGGACATTCATACAGCGTATATAGTTTTATAATAAAGTTCCGGTTGATGTTCAAGCCTTATCTTTGAGTAAAAATAAAAATGGAGAGCTATTTTATTAGTCTCGCTAAAATTGAAAAACGGCTCGACCGATTTGAATATTTTCACGCAATTATTAAGGATTGATATCAGAAGATTTCCAATGTCCCGTATTCACATGACAAAATGGTTCAAGAAAGCTAATAAATAGACACATACAGTCGTCAATACTTGAATATCGAGTGCAGGTCGAAAGGTTAAAGACTCGACAACTCCATATCACTACGACTTAACAATCAACACAATAAGAACACAACAACCCATTACTGAATTATCTCGCGGCCTTATCTCACTAAAAAAAAGTTTATCTTACACTTGTGTGAATGCACTGGTCAAATTTGTCAGATAACTGACGACCGTTATATGCGGTCCACGAAGACCGCGTCTTAGCAAAAATATTTAAAACGCTCGCCTGTTTATAGGGTAGGAAGGCAAACGAGTAAACATAGCGGTAAAGACACGCTGCAGACGAATAATTTGTCAAGAATGGTATAAAATTTGTCTGTAGCATAAATGGGCCGGTTCGCCTGGTGAAGTACCACACTCCCGCAGAAAACCGGCGTCTGAGTGGTAGCTTAGCTACCGCGCTTCCTACTTCACGCTCATCCATTTTTTCATCCATCCTTCCTCTCACATTCATCGTAGCGAAACGGCTCTCCGTTCGTCGCTTCTCGCCCTCGTAGGAATCAGGACGTGACGTGTGGCGAACCACGTCGCCGGTTCTTTCAAGTTGGAACTAACCTTATATTTCATTAAAATCGGTTGGGCGGTTTCGAAGATTACCGTGTACGAACATGTGATCTTATACATATATTATTAAGATTATTACAATACATTCATATTTTTTATTTTCAGATAGACCAATAAAAAAGGCAAGTAATTGGCAACAACCATGAAAACCGACCATCGTGAGAAAACCCTGTTACTCGTCATGAGAAATCCGTTAATTAATATAGTTATAAAAAATATGTTTATTAATATGGTATATAAAAAATAATAGGATAATAGCAATTCGATATCTAATATCTTCATTTAAGATATTTCTATAGTAAACCATAGTTAATTTCTAATATTAAATTTCTTATAGTGGTAGAGCCACGCTGCAGACGAATACTTTGTGGAGAATGGCATAATATTTGTCTGGAGCATGAATGGCCCGGCTCTCCCGGGGAAGTACCACACTCCCATAGAAAACCGGCGTCAGAGTGATAGCTACCGCGCTTCATACGGTAATTGGCCAAGTTCCGGAGGCCCAACACCTCCCCCTCCCATTCCCATTATGACACTTTCCTTAAAGGACGGCAACGCTTCCGCACTGCCTATGCCGCTGAAGATGTCTATGGGCGGCGCTGATTGCTTTCCATCAGGCGACACGCCTGCTCGTTTGCCTTCCTACCCCATAAAACATAATAATAATAATACCGAAGGGAAAAGAACGCGAGAATGGGTGTCAACAAAAGA
Organism: Baronia brevicornis; assembly: GCA_031353405.1. Taxonomy (NCBI): domain Eukaryota; kingdom Metazoa; phylum Arthropoda; class Insecta; order Lepidoptera; family Papilionidae; genus Baronia; species Baronia brevicornis. The sequence continues at coordinate 25,247 of JASFAT010004784.1, forward strand.
GTCCGACGAAGTGCCACATCCTCTTCCAAATTTCAGCAGGTGATGAGGGCTTTGGACTTTAGACCGGAAGGAGACAGATTGACAATCTAAATGCTTTAAAGGGTTCTTGTGACCACGAACAGTCAGTCAGTAATGAGGGAGTGATAAACAAAGAAGAATAAACCATTACATTACAATGAAAATTGAACCTCATTATTGTTGACCTTTGTAGACTGAAGGATGATTGTAAGCGGAGGAACACTTTCCTGCTTTCACTTTTATTGATGATCATATAGGACTAGTTGTTTTTCCAGTAAATTTACATGTGTCCTTATAAGCAGAAAATACAAACTATCCAAAAACATAAGCATACGCACATAATTTTACTAATTCAAAAAAAGTTTCATCGCAATCGAATGAATCGGCGTCTACGAGACAAACAAAATTATTGAATATAATATTTAATTTATTCCGTATTTTTATATCAAATGTAAACCGAACCGCATTTTTATATTTATTACGGACAAATGGTCGCCGACCTCCGGGATGAAGATGGAACATAAAGAAGTTTTTTGTGTCGATATATC
>JASFAT010004140.1:0-18416 GCA_031353405.1 Baronia brevicornis
TGATGGATTTCCGCAAAGTAACGCCTGACTCCATTAATAACCTTTTCTTGTTTGTTTTTTTTTTTTATAGAAAGTAAATTACTTCGTTATAACTATATTTGTATACGTATAACGAAGTAATTTACAAATGATCTGTATTCCCGTCGATGTGTAAAAATAATCAATTTGATGATTAACCGCAACGTAAATAGAAAAATGGCATCGCAGTTAAACGGGTCATACGCATTCACGCTGTTTACTTTGCGGTGACTCATATGGTGTAATGTCACCCCGAAGGTATATAAGTATCCTACCTAATTTATTATTGTTTGTACCTAACTTGTTACAGGACAGGATATATGCTGGCAACACATACACACGCAGCTTACGCTCTCCGACAAAGGGTTATTCATGCAATAATTATAATTTATACATATAAAATCTATAAAATCGGAGTCAGTCATGCAGACAGAAGTGAAAACTTAAAATTGTATTTTAAAATGTCTAACTACAACTTATATTTAATAAATTGTGTAAGTAAATAAAAATTGAAGGCATAATAATATATAAATTATAACTAAATATAATAATTTAAATAAATAAATGATAAAATTAATTAAAAAAATGATTAATTAAAATATATTTTTAAAATATCATACTTAAAAAGCAAAAAAAAAAAAACAAACAAGAAAGGTTATTAATGGAGTCAGGCGTTACTTTGCGGAAATCCATCACTATATGGACAGTCAAAAGTTTTACTTAGCTAAGATCCGCGACAAGCAAAACAATAACAGAAAATTAATAATGTGTGTTTTTCCGTTGGGCTAAGTGGATTTAATTGGAACTTAAACCAAGAACTCACCGAAAATCGGCCATCAACTTTCCACTCACCAACCACTATACACAACGCTAAACACACATTTTCACTTCTCCATCTTGTAAACGACACGTGTTTCGCCCCAACACGAGGCATCTTCAGGTATAGTAGACTCTACGGAAGACAACCGAAAAGTCTTCCGTAGTCTTTCCAACGGAAAAACACACATTATTAATTTTCTGTTATTGTTTTGCTTGTCGCGGATCTTAGCTAAGTAAAACTTTTGACTGTCCATATAAACAAGAAAGGTACAATAACTTACACTTTACACGTAACAATAACGTGTACTTACTATAAAACTACTGTTTTTATAATGATTTTATTGTGCGGAATAATCAACTGTAATTATCATTAACAGTTCTGTACAATTTAAGATTGGGAACAACAGACTATACTATAAATCAGTACTGTGGTTTGCCGCATCTTCTTACTATAAAAATACTGTTTTTATAATGAGTTTATTGTGCGGAATAATCAACTGCAATTATTATTAACAGTTCTGTACAATTTAAGACTGGGAACAACAGACTATACTGTAAATCAGTACTGTTGTTTGCCACATCTTTTTTCTGAGTGCGATCCAGCCCTTTCTGTGATCCATGATGTAATTAACGCAAAGTAAACGACTGTACGTTTACTATTTTTGTTATGATATATTATTTTTGTTACTTTGTTTTAATATATATAATTTTTTAATTTATTCATGGACCATCAACAGGAGTTATATTTTACATACGGCATACATTTACAGGCGGCACGTTTGCTCGTTTGTCCTCCTTTCCTATAAAAAAAGGGTTTGCCGTAATTTTCACAGATAGCGAGAGGATTAAGGATCGCAGAATGTTTCAGGAGACGCTTCTGCCCATCTACTGGCATTTACTATAGTCGCTTGTACGACGCTCATGGGAGAAAATTGAGTAGCCTTATTTTATTCTGAGAATCATATATGATTATAGTAATCAAAAATTACACAAAAGCCCCAACAGTAACTCGACATCGAATTTCCTTATAGTGATTACACTAAAATTGTTATAAGACAAGGAAACGTTATCAATTAGGGAAGAGAAGAGTTAAATTTGCTACATTAATTCCATCTCGTTTTGAACGCAAGAATTGGCTTATGTTACTCTTATCTATAAGTTGAGGCGTACGCAGTCACGATTTATGATTCATCGAGTTCTGTCTTAATGGGAAACCGTGGAAACGTAACATTTATATAGAGGCGTAGGATTAATAAAATGTATTTACATTGAAGTTTGTTTTATGTTTATACGCATTAAAACCTGTTCTTTGATATACCATTTACTTTATTCCAGCAAAAAGTTTTACCATAATACGTCAATACAAATATAAAGTTGGTAAAACACTATTTAAGATTTATTATGTATAATAATAAACCTTAAATAATGTTTTATATGTGTAGTACAACGAGTTTTAAATATTTCTATATTTAAAACTAGTTATACTACTATGTATACTTATATTTTTCCTTATGGCTTTTAACTTTGTTTATTAATATTTTTTCTATATCATCCTGTCGATAATGTATCACCAACCTACATCAAATTATCTTTTTAACGTTGTGTTCATCCTACGGTTGTCTGGAAGATATCACTACTAGCGATAAGACTGCCATTCGTATATAAATATTACAATCAATAAATGATGAGAATGTATTTAGAACTATTCCTTATTATATACATAATATTCATTTATTCATAAAGTAAAACTACTTATTAAATTTATTTACGGTAATTAGTGTTTTAAAAACATTTTTTAAATTATGAAATGTTAAAAGAATTTTGCTAATCTCAAAACACTAACCTTCAATTATTTATGTAATTGCATTTAAACAAACTTCACTTTAGTACGCGGTGATTAATTGTACATAATACTTTTAAAATTTGTCATATTAAATCGAGATTAGTATAGCACGTGAACTAATTTTACTTTTATGCTTTTGCATTATTTGAACATTCTGAGGAATATTTTTTAAATGTTATAGAACTGAATAATAGAACACACTGCAATGGATATGGCCAAACACAAATTGTATATACATACTCGTACATATATGGGCTGTTATTTTTAACTTTTAAATATATATATTATAGTTTTATTTTATGCCGTAACAACTAGGTTTTTATCTTTGATCTCGATATAATTTCGTGATATTTATATCGGCTAATATACGCACTTGCCTGACAAATTGCCAACATGTAAATGGCGCTCAATTGGCTGAGAGCCGAAACATTTTATGAAATTGTTCCCAATGCTTAGAGCAATATAGACATTAGTACAGGATTGTAGAACGCCTCAATATCAATGTAAGGGTCAATGACCTTATTTCAAGTGTGATGAAGTGTTCCTTATGTATTCATGATAGTTTCCTATCTAATTCGACCTTGATAACTTCTTTCAAATATCAGAAAAGAGTCTGCGGAGGATATATTTAAATTAGAATTGCCAACCATACATTATATAATATTAACGAATCCTACCTAAACTCCCTGTATATTTTTGTATAAAATGTATGCTAAAATGCTTTTTTTCCAATATTTACTGTGAAACAACAATTTAAACACTTGTATAGGTAATAATTACTCGATTGAAGATTGAATCGATACTTACCTCTAAGATAAAACTGAACGTACCCACACAATTAAAATTAATTACAGAACGAAACTTACTAACTTGCCGGTTGACAGTTTTCACTGAGATAGCTTTTTTTATAATGTATCTGAAGTGGTTGGAAGAGAGAAACTGATATCTCTAATAAAGATAATATCTCTATAATAAAGAATGAATTAATTATTTATTTAAATTTGAATTTTGACTGCAAAATATGTTGTTGAAATTTCAAATAAAACAAAAAAAAAACTATTAGCATGCAATAAAAATACTCTTGTAACTTAAAAAAATCCATGTAAGTTAAAAATGAATAAATAATGATGTTGACTGATACAGACATAGTTTCATGCAAGTTTTATTTTAAAGGGGTATTCACTCATAAAGATGTACCCATTAGTACTTTACTTTTTTTATAGAATACTAATAAAAATATGATATGAACGATGACAGAAAATGTGATTGATTTCTATATGTGTCAAAAAACCTGCCTTGTACACTCTACTTTATTTTCTTTGTGTTTCTGTATTTTGACATAACTTAAAATGGTGTGTATAATTTAATAATAATATTAATCGTTCATCGTCACTACTGAACGTCGCAACTTTTTATTTTTATTTTTGAAGTGAAAACTTCTTTAGCACCTTTGTTATTTAAAACTCGATGAAAGGAAAAAACGACAATAAGATGGATATAGCTACATATATGCTACATAAATGAAAAATGAAAAATCTACAAACCTTAGACCTATAATCTAATTCTACCACCTTGTATTCGGATCGGATTTAGCCTGCGAGAGAATATATAAATTATATAGAGATAGATAAATTATACAGTGTTTCCTATTATCTCGGCCTCCTCTTTTTGCGGTATTGATTTTTTTGAAGGTTTCACTTCTACCACGTATGAACAGTACACATATTTTTTTTGAACATTAATGATATTATTGATTTATTAAGACTATTTATTTTTAATACAAAAATTTAATAGAAAAACATATTAATTTAATAACTCGTTAACTTAAAACCGCTTTGTCATATGATAAACACTAGTACCCCTACGTAACACGGGTGACCTCGTAAGCCCGTGGGCGCCCTGGTATTTCTGAGCGTAATGAAGCGAGCTCTAATTTCAACACGGATAAACTATTAATATATCTCAACGGGTCGTTGGTATTTAGTCCTCTTCATTACAAATTGTAACATGCAAATAAAATTAATTGGATTAAAAGAATAAAGATAGATAATGCGCGATCTTCTTAGCTTATGACGAAGTTACTTCTTACGGAGTCAATGGCCGCAAGTTCAATTTTTGCGAGAAAAATATATGTAGGTGAAAAAGAAATGTATATATGTATACCCAATTTTTTTATGAAACACTTTTCATTCTTTTTTAGTGACTTTTCGACTAGTTCAAAGTCGGCAATTTGCCATAACTATTTACTTCTTTAGCGAGGCAAAGCAATTCGGCAATACTGTCTATCCCTGTTAATTCTCTGATATCATGTAGCCAATACTCCTTCCTTCAACCTTACCTTTTTATTTATGAGCTAGTAAGGCAAACGAGCAGGCGTGTCACCTGATGGAAAACAATCCACGCCGTCCATAGACGTCCACAGAACCATAGGCATGTAGAAGCGTTGCCGGCCCCTAAAGAAAGTGTCATTTTGGGAGGAGGGAGGGGGATGAGGCTCCGGAACTCAACCCCTCGCCGGACGAAGCGCGGTTTTCTCGGGAGTGTGGTACTTCCCCGGGCAAGCCAGCCCATTCATGCTACATACAAATAATATGCCATTCTGGACAAAGTATTAGTCTGCAGTGTGGCTCTACCACTATACTCTCACTTCTCTAACTTCATCCACGCCTGGTCATTTGTCTTCCTATCCCATAAAAAATATTTTTATTAACCACTGAAAGTTTGAACAAGAAATATAAATAATTATAGGCAGAGTAGTAAAAAATATAGTGAATTAATTGTAAGATTTGAAAAAGAAGTTACAAATCTTTTCAATACCAAATACTCATATAAAATCTTTTACATTCGATGTACATACAAATAATCTACTATAAAAATTATGCTTTGTTCGGGTCAGTGATCTCCCAGAGAGCCTAGCCTTGGATGGCCATTGCCTCCGAATCGCATCGCTGAATATTTTAATGACTTTTTGCAATAGGGATACAGAAATGTATTAAAAATATTAGATACAGATATATATTAAAAATATCAAAAAGTCAATAATCTTTATATATTTCATATCGTAGAACACATATACTGGCATTTTTTAAAAGCCATTTTTGGCTTTTCACTTTAGCTTAAGTCATTAAGATAAGATTTATTATTTATGTATATCAAAAACCCTAGCTAATTCGATAGACGTCAAATTACAGTACTAATTATTTTGTGATCGATTTGTAAACTTCCATACTTTTTCATAAGCCTCTGAGCATAACGAAAATTACAAAAAACAACCAAACATGTCGTCTCCCTATCGTCAGTTGTGATCGAGAGTGCATACAAAACTTATAATATGTTTATTATAATAATTTTTGTAATTTTCCCGAATTCTTTACCAGGACCGTTACGAAAACACAGAATAGAATTATATATCCATCGTTCAAATCATAATCTTTGGTCTTAAGTTCACATAAAAATATAGTAGAAAAAAAAACACATTGAAAAAACTCAATATGTTTTTGATTTTACAATTGGTTTTCTTCAAACCTCATTTAAACTATAACAAGTATTTTAAAAATCAGTCTAATCGGTTCTGCCGCTTTTAAGCGATTTAATAGCGGCTGTACCGATTTGACTGATTTTAAACGATTGGACTGATTTCTGTACCAACGAACAGTTTTTGTTTTTATATATTTTTTTAACAGCTCTTATATGTCCCACTGCTGAGCACGGGCCTCTTCATCTCTGGAGGAACGGATGTTGAACCACCACGCTTGTCCAATGCGGATTGGCGGGGTTACTAGACTCGGAATAAATATTTGTAATCCATACATATATTTATTCCGATGCGAGGATCGAACCCGCAACCATTGACTTCGCAGGGGGAGGGACATATAGAGACAAAATCGTAATATTTTGTTATTATCTTTTGCAAAAACTCTCATTTTGCAATGAATCATACTTTTGTGTTATTTGTTGTTATTTGCGACGCCTGACTAGAACAGTCGGCAGGGCGCCTGCTTTATGAAGCAATCGACCCCGATTTGGGTGTAAATATCACGCGAGTCACTTTACGACCTAACAATCCATCTATCTTTTACCATGATCGTAAAATATATTGGGTGCATTGCAGCTTGTTTGGTTTACTTCCAATCAATATAGTCAAAACAGTCCACTGCTGAACATTGTAAACCCTTAAAATTAAAGAAGGTTATCGTAATTATTACGCTTGGCAGCCCTGCTCTCCATCCAGTGGTATTTTTTTCCTATAAACGCTCCATAAAACAATCACAGAAAGAAATAGAGTGACCCTATTCTTTTTCGAAAAGTATACAAAAGCAACGTTTAATATATTTTTTTTCTCAGCCCATATATGTCCTACTGCTTAGCATGGGCCTCCCTATTTCTGGTGGAACGGACGACAATCCACCACGCTTGTCCAATGCAGATTGGTGGGGTTACCAGACAGGTATAAATATTTGTTGGCCATACATATAATATATTTATGCCGATGCGGGGATCGAACCCGCGACCATTGACTCCGTGGGCGGGGGGCCTCGCCACTGGGCCAATCGGTCGTTTCACAATAAAATTTATAAAGGCAAACAGTTTATTGGCGAAGCCTCTCTGGGGCCCCTCGATTTCTTGGCAAATGGGCACTTGTCATCAGACTCGGAATTTATACCGATACACACGTGATACCGATGGACGAGGTTAAAGTAACTAAGCACTTACTATACGACGACAAATAAGACGATCGTAGAAGCTGCGGAAGGCCAAAGCTCAGATGGCTAGATGGAGTCGAGGACGATGTAAAAGCACGAACCGACACGATATGGGTAACTTGCAGGAAACAACTGCAACTGCAATGCCTGTCTATGGGCAATCTTTCCATTAAGTGACACGCCTGCTCGTTTGCCTTCCTTTCGCATAAAAAGAGCAATCAGTGTGAGGAACTGGAAAGAAAAAACGAACCTAAGACCCGAATGGAAAAATTACCTGGACTAGGCTTTAACGCCTTGATGATGATGATTATATACGTGTGTGTTCAACCCAACGTGGGAATAAAACCCGCGGTGGACTCCGTAATTGATAACTTCACCACTGACTCATTTAGATCCTTTCACGTCGAATTTTTTTGTGTTGCTAATTTTTACGAAAATATATAAAAATAAAAAGATTTAATAATGAGTATAATCGTATTCATATTAGGCTTGTATTTAAAATGTAATATTTGATTCCCCTGCACTCTAAAGTTGGCGTGATATTCCGCAAGAATACTCAAATATTTGCTGTTCAATCTACTGAATGCAGGCCAAGTGCTATTTGGCGTGTACCAAGCGATCGTAACATTGCCATCCAAAGCCATTTTATAGCTGACGCAGCACATTTGCGTATCATAAACAATTTCTATGTAAAATCGATTAAACATTTTAACACCATTGAAGCATGAAGCTAAGATGTAAGCAACTTAACGACTCGTATATTATACGTTACGAAAATCGATGTAATAAAATCGACAGTCAATGTTATCGTATCATAGTCGAACGACGTTAAAGAAGTTTTTGTATTGTGGTTTAACGCAAATAAATGCATTTTTTCCAAATGCAACCTTTTTGCACCGACCTTTTCGTTCAAATTCGAAGTTCAATCGATGGGTTCAACTCCCTTCTTCGTCAAAGAGTGCCTCTCCGACTTGCGAAGGTTGGCAGCCAATTCAGCACAACTTTCCTCCTTCTTTGTGAGGTGCAGCAGTTCTGGAGCACTCGCTATCCCGGTCCACTCCCTGATATAACGTAGCCAAGAATTTCTTTTTCGACCATCTTGTCTTTTGCCCGCGATTATTCCCATCATGATCAGCTGCAGCAATTTGTACCTGTCATGTCTCATTACATGACCCAAGTAAGCAACTTTTTACCTCTGACGGTCTGCAAAAGTTCACGTTTTTGCTTAACTTGTCGGAGAACCTCGTCATTGGCCACCCTTTGAGTCCAACTGATAGCAAGCATCCGTCTATATACATTACGAACATTTCTATACGTTTTTTGAGGTCTTCTTTCAACTCCCGTGTTGGGGTAAATATGCTCATATGTATGGCTTACAAATATTTTATTCCGACTCATAGTGACTTAGCAATTTTGATTTTTAAGTCTAACTTAAAGATGAAATTTAACTAAAGAATGCTTTTATTTTTCCCTTGGCTATTCCTTAAGCTCCTCGTTTTACTTTTGATTATTTATATAAGATAATTTTTCCTTGACTAAATACGTACAGTTTTAATTGGTCGACGAGAAATAAAAACAAATATATTTTGTTGTCTACATTTCTCTATTTTTAAGACTCAGCGAGGTTGCTTTAAAGTGTATATCCACCTATAAAGTGTGAACCTCCGTATGAGTGTATACCTCCAATAAAGTGTATACTTAAAAATTCTTTTTTGAGTCCATCGGTATAAACCAAACGATTATTTTATTCCATCTTATAATTTTTTGCTATTTTTAGTATATATTAAGTATAAAATAAGTAATTATTAAATATAAGGTGAAAGTAAACAACAACAGTATAGGGTGGTATAGACTAATGTTTACGCAGGAATTGAATTAAATAGAAAATATATTTGTTTAATTCAATTTGTATTTTTATTATTATATCATAAAGTACATCAGACAAATAGCCTACACGGATTTGCTTGGACATACGTGGATCTACGTATCTTTTATCAAAATTTAGTGGATTTAAATTCACCTACATCAATCTATGGATGGATGTTTGTGCTCTTCTATGCATAAATTTTTGACCCCAATGACGAATGATCTTTTACAAAAATGATTCTATAAAAAGTAATCCAGTGGTGTTTCTTCATACGATCTAGGGGCCATTTGTAATAACTCAAATGAGAGAGTCTATGACCAGGAAGGAAATCTCTCCTACAGTAATTTAATTATTTCACGGGCTGTGTGACATGTGGAACAATCTTGATGAAACCACATGTCGTCCACACCCAATTTAGCCAGAAATAACTCTGTCATGTCGCGATATCGAATACCAATCGAAGCTGTCAATGCTTAACTAGTCAAACTACCAACCGGGAGATGTGACCATAAATAAAATATATAGTCAGGTGTTACTCTGCGAAATGCTATAATTAAAGCAGGCAGTTAAAACTTACTTTGCTTCGATCTCACGGTTTTCTTTCGTAGAGTCTACTATACCTAAAGGTGTCTCGAGTTGACACGAAACACGTGTCGTATACATCTTGGAAAAGTATTGTATTTAAAGTATTACAATATTTTATTTATTTATTGTATTTAATACTTTATATTAATGTATTTATTATTATATTATTAATCACACAAATAACATTCTTTGTTTCTTTGCATTTTAGTAAAGTAAGTTTCTATTTTTCATCTCAATATATGTATATAAGTTTTAAAATAATTGTAATTGATATTTGTTGTTTCATTCGTTTTATTTTAAGATATTTAAAGTAAATAAGTTTTATTATTTAAAATAAATGACATATACAATACTATTATATATCCAGTCCAAAGTTAGAATTAAGCCAATCTTTCACATTATTCACCAGTTTCTTGTTTTACGTGACCAAGATTTTATAACTTCATTTCAATCTTGTTCACCGTAACGTCAAGTAACAAAGCTTTTAATTCATATTACTCGTGCGTGAAGATTGTTCGAGTGAATATATCAAAGTCAACGAGAATATAATGGATTTGATTTATAACACTGTAACTTTAAACTAAGTCAGAACATTTATATTTGGAATTATAACTTACGGCATAAAAAATATTCTACAATATTTCATTAATTCTTTTTGTGACTATGATGCGTCGTATGTATCAAATCAATAAAATTAGTAAGAAAAATAAATAATATGATGAAATTTAAACCAATCATTGACATTGTTTAGTATCACAAAAGAACTAATAAAAAATAGTTTAAAAGAAACATCAAATGGTCCACATAATGCAATGGTTTTTTTATAGGATAGGAAGGCAAACGAGCAAGTGTGTCGCCTGATAGAAAGCAGTCTACGCCGCTCATAGACATCTGGAACACAGACTTCGAGACCAGAGTAAGGTTATTTTTTTGTAGGCTCCAATGTCGTATCGGTTCAGAATACTGCTGACAGTAGCTGGTTCCATAGAGTGGTGGTGGGTGGAATGATTAGCTATTTATCCATCCGGTAGGGATGAAACTTTTCTTTGGTCCGCATTTGTTGCCATTATCCTTTCTGTTAATTGAACATAATACGCTAGGAATATTTGACATAAAACTATTATTGTTTGTATATAAATTCAAAAAATCTCTTGGTTTGAAGAGATTTTTGAATGTATGAACAATAAAAGTTTTATCATCATTTGAAGTTCGTAAAAACATTATATATTTTGTACTTCACATTATTTATTTTATGCAAAACAAATTTATATAACTAAGCCTAATCGCTTAATTTTGTAATAATTATGTTGTGTACATGTCTATTTGGAATTATAACTTATGGCATATTGCATATTCTACAATATTTCATTAATTCTTTTTGTGACTATGATACGTTTACTATGTATCAAATCAGTAAAATTTCCTTCAAATGAATATATTTTTGTTCCAGGTCTATCATGCAGCGTTTACTCAGTATTACACTCATCGCTATCTTGTTCGACTACGTCTACTGCCAAGAGGATAGGGAGCATCAGGGGCCACAAACGTGCGGCGGACGGCTGAAGGGTCCAGTGGGAACAATACAGACACCTAACTTTCCGAACCCTTTCCCCGTGCCCATCAAGTGTCGGTGGATAATCGAGCACGACATAGTGAACGGCACTATATCTGTATATTTCACACAACAATACACAACAAGCGGACTCACATTCACTGAATATATGTATTACGATGAATCTTATAAACTCGACGAGAGAAGAGCCTTGACAGTGACAGAGGAAAATATCACACGGATCAAATGGTTACAGGTACGTAATAACGAACAAATAATTTTATACAGCCCATATAAGCCCCACTGTTAGATACATGGCCTCCATATTTTTGAACGATTGGATATCTTCCCAATAGGCTTGTCTAAAGCTAAGGCGTATTGGCAGGAACATTTCATTAATACAATTTTGTTATTTTTTATTTAGTTTTCAAAGCACTCAATCAACTGTATAAGTAAAGACTATAACAGCTTAGCTCAGTCGTATTTAGTACTCGAAGCTGTTGTCCATTTACTGATATTTGCTTAAATAGTCGGCTTGTAGGCCGCGAAGAGAGAGCAAAAACACACTGCCGGTCACAAAACAGCAAAATAAACCCTGCTACTGACATATACTAGTCACATTTGTTGGAGAATAGTGCTGGAGTGGAGACAGCGTTTTAGCAAACGTAGACTAGATAAAGCATCGATCTGCTGACGGCGTTTGGCAGAAAGTGGCTGCGTAAACTGAAGATCAATCTAGGTTGCGTGCTTTAGAGGAAGCCTAAGTCTAGCGGTGGTCTTCTTCATCAGCGGTGGGTTCTTCATCATCTAAACCGATGATGATGAAAGAAATGCATGTACGCTGTGATGGTAAGCCTGTATGGAGTACCGTTTATTTGTATGATTTTAATCGAATAGAAAACATAATTACGCAGCTACCTATCGAATGATTTCAATTGTCAAGATTGGGATAAGTGATATGCCTTACGGGAGTCCTATTTCTATTAGTGTACTACCGTTGATAATGATAAAATGTGACAATTGAACATTTTACTAGTGGTAGAATCACGCTGCAGACGAATACTTTGTCAAGAATGGCACATTATTTGTCTGTAGCATAAATAGGCCGGCTCGCCCGGGGAAGTACCACACTCCCGCAGAAATCTGGCGTCTGAGTGGTAGCTTAGCTACCGCGCTTCGTTCAGTGAGCGGTTGAGTTCCGGAGGCCTAATCCCCCTCCCCTCTCACTCCCATAATGACCTTTCCTTAAAGGCCAGCAACACTTCTGCACTGCCCGTGACGATGCAGATGTCTATGGCCGGCGTTAGGTGTTTTCCATCAGGTGACACGCCTGCTTGTTTTCCTTTCTATCCCATTAAAAAAAACAATTGTTTTAAATTACAATAATTCGTTTTATGAAAATGTTTAAATATGACTTAGGATATGACAGCAATTTGAATTTTCCGTGATATTCATATTTGTCAATATTTCAAATATAATTTTATATTAGAAACGTGCTTAAAATACATACGCAGGTACTGCATTACCTGAATGTGGCGTTTTTACTACGAATAAGGCATTCTTGCTCCACGATCGAAGCATACAAATAGCTGGTCTAGAGGTATAACCGTTGTAAAATTTGCATGAAACACTCTTTTCCATTTACATGGAAATGTATCCTGAACTCAAATACATTTAGCTGTCGTAACGAATATTTTAGCAGTTTATTATATATTTTTTATGGCAGAACAAACAAACGAGCATGCTGGTCATGTTACTCAACGGTTGTCTTCCTTTGAGTCTATTACAATTGAAAATGCCTTTGACCAGAAACGCGTTTTGTGTGTTGTTGAAAGATAATGTTGTGTACATATTGATTATGTATGCACACATTTTATTTTTGAATTTGTTATTTTTTGCCAATCTTAGTAAGGTATTTGTCGACTGAATAATATATTTCCAAAAAGTATTGCATGAATAGCGAAGGCAGCCAATTCAGCACAACTTTCCTCCTCCTTCGCGAGGTGCAGCAGTTCTGGAGTACTCGCTATCCCGGTTCACTTCCTGATTTGACGTAGCCAAGACTTTTTTTGTCGGAGATTCGAAACTCGTTGAAGCACACGAGTGCGACTGGCAGAAACTGGATGCGTGTAGCCGAAGATCGGGCTAGGTGGCGCTCCATGGGGGAGGCCTATGTCCAGCAGTGGACTGCAGTAGGCTGTTGATGATCAGTTTCAGTAACTTGTACGTGTCATGTCTCATGAAATGACCAAGTAAGCAACTTTTCTACCTCTAACGGTCTTATTATCAACAAGTTATATATTTTTTCGTACATAATTAGAAATATTGTACCATACAATTACAAACGTGAGGAAAATCTGTGTCACGTAAACCACCGCATGATGTTATTCGAAAGGGGTCAATTAATCCTTTACTTTTAAAGAGATCGTTGATTTCTTTTGGTTTTAATGAAGTCATTGATTCCTTTACTTTATGTCATATGTATTATATAAGCTGTTAAGTTCAATGTTGTCGCACGTTTATTTATATGAATTCATTTTTAATTTAAACAAATTATTTTTTTTTATATATTCTCGCCTATTCCCCGCAGGGGTTGGCAGATACCACAGATCACCATCCGCTACCATTCATCGCAGCGAAACGGGTCTCCATTGGTCGCTTCTCACACTCGTGAGAATCAGGACGTGACGGATGGCGAACCACGTCACCGTCAATTTTTTTTAAAATTAATAAAAAAATAAAATATTTTTTTTTAAAATTATTTGATTTTCTTTATTAAATAAAACGCAGTGGAACAAACGTTGTTTCTTTTAACTTTATTTATATTTTTTTGTATGAGAAAATATCAACTTGTATAAAGAATAGATTTATTACTAAGAATATTTTTTTAAAATATACGGTTTCAACCGAATTTTTTTAAAAAAATTACGATTTTATTGCTACAAAATTTACATAACAAATACTGATAAATAAAAAACGTTACTTTTAATCTAATATTACGCTAGAAGAATCTATTATTATACTATACTATGTATATTACATTTTACAAAGAAACTTGAAATTGCCTTACTGTGAAATTAATAAATGAAATTTAATATAAATGACTTTCTTACTTCGGTCGTTTTTTGCTTTGTACTCAACTTGAAATATTTTTTCTTTGGTAAATATTATATAACTTTTGAATATTGACTGACTATATATAGAAGTCTGTAATAAGAAGGCTGTTAAATAAAAAAATATATAATATACATGTATAAGATATCATGATAATTCAGTATGTATTATTTGTTAGTATAACGTGTCACGTTATTTGGAGTAATATAAACACTGATAGTACTTATATTCGTAAGATGTATTTTCGTTATTAGTATAGTCATAATCGATAGAAGGATTCAGCTAGATTTGGGCAGCATTTAGGAAACTCCAGGTCTTCTCGTCGCTCATACCTCTGAGGTATGAAGACGAAAGTCTTCGACCAGTGTGTCCTACCCGTACTCTCCTACGGCGCTGAAACGTGTATGCTGACAGTCCGTCTGCTTCATAAGCTCAGAGTCGCTCAGAGAACTATGGAGAGAGTTATGCTCGGAGTTTCTCTGGTGGATATGATTCGGAATGAACGAATTTGCCAGAGAACTAAAGTCACCGACATAGCCTTTCGAATTAGCAAACTAAAGTAGCAACGGGCTGGTCACATTTGTCGGAGATCCGACAATCGTTGGAGCAAACGAGTACTGGATTGGAGATCGCGTCTCGGTAAACGTAGTGTGGGATGCCCCCAGGCCAGATGTTGCGACGTACTGCACAGGGCGGCTGGCAGAAATTGGATGCCTGTAGCCGAAGTTCGGGCTAGGTGGCGCTCCATGGGGGAGGCCTATGCCCAGCAGTGCAGGCTGTTGCTGATGATATTCATAACAGTCCAATACGAGTGACAGGCAAACTAGCAAGTGGGTCATCACCACAATCAAGTAAGCAATCACCGCCGTTTCCAAACGTTCGCTTTACTACGGGCACTGCAGATGAATTGTCTACCATAAGGTAAGGATGTGATTAATGGGAGGTGAAGAAGGGGAAATGGAAGAGGAGAAGAAAATGTGATAACACATAAATTGCTACCCTTTGAAGTCGATATTGTGTATGATTGTGTCCCGATCTTTCCGGTTCATTAGTTCCATACTCGTTTGGTGAGGCCATTGGAGACTGCAGAATGGTTTTATTCTGAGATAGACACCGCCGTCTATCTCGCACTATTTGTTTCTATAGTTGCTTCGTAAGACACTTACGAAAAAATGCGGTTGGCTTTTTTTCTTTGCTGGTAACCTCACAGCAAAGCGAAAGTGAAGTATTCGTTTTAAAATTCAATATATGATTATATATAAAAATTCAATGAAAGTAGAACCTGTATAAAAGTACGGTCTTTTTCAATAATAGAGCAGGCAAACATACTGTCGCAATCGGGACATAAAAAGTGAAATTAAGAGTCGTTTCGAACAGATGTGTGCTTCATTTAGCAGTTACAAATCAAGAGAGATCTCGCAGGCATTCTAACGTACATATATTAGAATCAACCCGTGCGCAAACAGCGCCTTTCAGCAGAAAAGGCTCCAAAACTCCCAGTCGTATCGATACTAAACCCGACTGCCAATTAGGATGTTGTGGCATGTATCAAAGTAGACAACATCCCGCAGATGGCGCTGTTAAGGACTTAACATGTGCACGCAGATAACCTAGTAGTAAATGATCACTACCGCCCATAGACAACCGCAACGCCCAGATGCGTTGCTAGCATTTTGTTAACACTTGCTTATTACCAGGTAACCTGCAAGCTCGTTTGCCCGCTTTGCTATAAAAAATATACGAGAACACCGCAGGTGGTTAGTCGTTCCACATTTGTACAGTTAGTGGTAGAAAACTGTGACTAAATCACACGGTGGTGTACTGCCAATCATCCAGGTGATGGTGATGGTGCTAATTTTTGTAACGCGGAGCCTGATGGTGTAAATATGTTGCTGGAAAGAGATTAAACAACTCCGCACAACATTCGCCATTATAAATTCGATATAGGTTAGATACTGCACCAACATGAGCGCTGTCGACACGTCATTGCAACTGTCACTTCATCACGTTGAGTAGTTGACGCGATACATTTCGACGTTCCAATTATTGCATGTAACTTGTTTCTCTCGTTGTGATTCGCATATTTTAATATCTCATGTTTTGTATCATGTGAAGAGAGAAAAAAAATGGTTTTCACGTTTAAATACATTTTTGGTAAACTAGAAATAACTAGAAATAGCAAGCATGTCGACCGTGCCGGGATCGGGCTCTGCTGAGGCTGATCTCCATCTTCCCTTGCGGCTCGTGGGATTCACTAAGACGAATTTAATATACCTAATTTGTTGAAAATGACGGCGACGTGATTCGCCACTCGTCACGTCCTGATTCTCACGAGGGCGAGAAGCGACCACTGGAGAGCTGTTTCGCTGCGACGAATGGTAGCGGATGGAGCTCTGTGGTCTCTGTCAACCCCTGCGGAGGATAGGCGTGAATATATAAATAAAAAAAAATAGAAATAACTAACTTTATATTTGAAATAACTAACCAAAGTCAAAATGTTAGTTGTACGAATTTGTAAACCGCTGGAGCAGACGAATGCTAGAGTGGAGACCGCATCTTGGCAAATGTAGTGTGGGACACCCCCTGACTAGATGGCACGAGATCTGCGCAGGGCGGCTGGCAGATCTGCCGTGAATGCGAAGATCAGGCTAGTTGACGTTACTTGGCTTATTTTCAGCAATAATTTGCCGCAGGTTATTAATGATGATGATGATGATATTTATTTATATTTCGTATGCAGTTATGTCGTATAACACCGACTTTATGGGAAATATTAAGTGAGTACAATAAATAACTTATGTAATTTTTTAACTTCTACTATAAAAATACATATGTATATTTCATTAATCATTGCCTTCAAAGTAAAAAAAGGTCGTGATCGTTAAAGATTTTATTTAAAATTGTATTAAACAACAATTACCATGTTACATTTCATCAATGAATCCTTTTTTTTGATAAATAACGTTTATTAAAAATGATTATGATAAATGAATTTATTAATTTAAAAAGCGCCCGTTCATAAATCAATGTTAATTTCAATTGACAGTCGTTGAAATTTGCTCCGATAATTGGGGGCGTGCGTAATTCGAAAAGATTTATGTTTAACGTTTTTTCGACACTAATTGTCAGTAATAACGTAGCTAGCTACCGGACTGCTGAGTATTTGTCGGCGCCTAATTGTTAATTGGTTTAATAAATGTCAGCTTGTTAGTTATTGTTTTTTTTTTTTACTTTTACATATTGATATATATGCATAATATATTAACGAACGTGTGTTCACACACACAAAGGTCAGCAACGCATCTGAAATGCCTCCGGTGTTGCGGATGTGTACGGGCAGGGATCACTTACCACCTAAGTGATCCGCTTACGCGTCTGCCTGTTATATTATAAAAATACTGAGGTTTTTTTAATGTTTTACATAGATGCGACAGGCAAACGACAAATTCAAAAAATACAAGTAAAGGGCTAAAATCATTGCAGATAATTTACCTATCTTGGGGACAGGATGTAAATAATAGGAAGTGAAGAAGTAAGCAATGGGAGGAGAAAAGGAAAAAGTAAGGGGAAAAGGATTAGGCATCCGGATCCCTATGCTCATCGTACGATACGCGTGATAAATTAAATTCCGAACGCTTGACGCTGACATTTTTTGTTGTGATGCATATTCCTGTGCAATCATTGCTCTACCACTATTTTGGTTCTGTTAAATTGGATGTAATCATCGTTATATATTGTTGATTAACTTGATTTTTCCAATTCTTACTATAAGTTCACAACTTCCCTGCGGCAGTCGACTGCTGGACATGGGCCTCTCTCAAGAAGCGCCACCTAGCTCGATCTTCGGCTTCACGCATCCAGTTTCTGCCAGCTGCCCTGCGCAGATCTAGCGTCCCACACTACGTTTACCGAGAC
>JASFAT010002433.1:0-10684 GCA_031353405.1 Baronia brevicornis
CGCGGCCAGTCTCTACAAACTGTCTTCTACAGATCATCGCAACAATCTCTGCTCCAGCAATCATCTACCGTTTATTTAGTTAGCGGTTGTCAGTTCTCCAACAAGAGTGACCAGCCCATTGTCATTTCAGTTTTCTAACTCATATCGTAACTATTGGACGTATTGTGTTCCAAATTGTAGAGGCAAGCGTGAAGCATCGACCTACGATCTTCCTTATATTTTCCCGTACATAAAATGCTTGTGGGAATCAAAATAAATGCTTTCGTCTAGTCCCGCCGGCGACACACGCGTTCATAAATCACACAAAATATATCCGAACCGTCGGATTAAGCGATCGTAAGAAAGTTGGCCCGCAAACGAGGGAATCCATTAAAGTAAGCTCATCAAAGAAAACGCGGGGCGTAATCTTTTTACCCTAAACTCAGTGTTGTGGCATATGTGACCGCGAGTTAGAAGGATGACCCAATTCTTTTCCTATTTCTTCACCCCCGACTATTTTCTTCTTCCTCTCCCATTACATCCTTCTTCCCTTTTCATTTATTGCACAACTACAGATTAATAATCTTGATTAAAAAAAATACCGCTCTGTAGTTTACCTATGTATGTATGAGTCGTACAATTTTTTTCTTATAATTACTATAAAATATTCCTTTTTATAAATAAGATTGTAATAAAAAATGTCACAAATAAACAAAAAATGTCACAAATAAACAAAAAATGTCACAAATAAATAAAAAAATGTCACAAATAAACAAATCCGTTAATTCTATATGTAACAATTATCGTTAAAAAAAAATATAAACTCTTATCATAAAATATGATACTTATATATTGTTATGGGATAAGAAGGCAGACGAGCAAGCGTAATAAAAGAGGTATTGCAGAAGCGTTAATATGTCTGTTATAAAAATTACAACCCATTATATAACAAATGCATAAAAAAAATAGGATTTCAATTTAATCCAATTCAAAACCAATTTCGTTAAGTAGAAACCGTCAACTCGTTACAACTCCACGCTTTGAACGAGTTAGGATTCGGCAGGAAATGGAGGGCGAATGGAAAAATATCTCTCTCATTTTACTCCGCCATGAATATACGCATATGGTAATAGCAAAAAAAGTTTTGATTCGAGTAATGCGAGGGAATCAAACTTTTGTTTGTGAACAGTCAGAGTTGAAACATTGTTACAATAAAATAATACGACAACAACAACTTCGGAAACAAAATGAATTTAGGTAATACGCGAAATAGGCGAAACCAGAGCGCCACTTTTCAATACCATTTCAAAAGAGAATGTAATAAATAAGTGATACGGGATTATTATTGTTCTACCGTTAATGGAAATTGATTATACCTCTGGAATGACATTCCGCTTCACATTAAAGAAGTCTCAAACAAATTCATCGTTGATCTCAATCAACAATTTTTTAAGTCCTGTTCATAAGAAAAGCAATGCTGCAAGGTGAATATTTATTTCTCTTTTTCAAATGTGTGTGTGTGTGTGTGTGTGTGAAGTACAAGCTGCATCTTCAAACCAATGTTTTTAATTTCGCCCGCAGATTAACTTGTTTTAGGTTTGGAATGAGTGTTGTACGTTTTATGTAAAAGTCTAATAAATATTTTTTTTTTATATATTCACGCCTATCCCCCGCAGGGGTTGGCAGAGACCACAGAGCTCCATCCGCTGCCATTCATCGCAGCGAAACGGCTCGTCATTGGTCAGTCTAATAAATATATCATAAGTTTACGAGTATTTTAATTGAATGAAACTGTAAAATTCTTTAATGCCTCTGATATTGCAGATGGCTATAGATGATTCAACAACATCTATATAACAGCTTTCCATCAGGCGTCACGCTCACTCTTTTCTCTTCCTATCCCTTTCTATTTCCTTTTTTATAGCAAAAAAGGCAAACGAACCTACAGGTCACAGGTGGCAAATGATCACCGTCGTCCAGACATCACCAACGCTGGAGGCAACTAAGATAATTAATAATCATTCCTGTATAAATTGTGGCTTCGTTAAGCCGCGCGGCGTTCCAAAATTAAAATAATATCAATTTTTTAATAAAAGCATTATTAAATCACGGATTTGATCAAGCTTTCAGCTAACGAAGAGAGTCCGCACAATATCGTGACCAAAGGAGAGAGGACTTGTATCGGGGTCCAAAATTTATCGACGTAAAAAAAACGCTGTAAATAACACAGATGTCAAAAAAAATAATTGTTTATTCGGATCAAAAATAATACTGCCTCTAATAGTCTGAGACTCACAGCTCTATGATAAATAGAATTTTTTTATAGCGTAGTAACTGTTTTTGAGTGATCAGATACAATTTTGTCAGAAAACTTAAAAATTTTTTGGTTCTGCTAAGTTTTCATTTCGCGGTTAACTACGTTATCGCATTTTTTGACTGGGGCTGACCTCCATCCTCCTTTGCGGCTTCTGGGATTCACTATGACGAATTATTATAAACCTAATTTGTTAAACATGTCAACGACGTGATTAGCCACTGTAACGTCCTGATTCCCACGAAGGCGAGAAGCGACTAACGTTTCGCTACGATGATTGTGAGAGGAAGGATGGATGAAACGATGGATGAGTATGGAGCAAGCAAGGAAGGTGTGCCGGGATCGCGGATGGAGATCTGTGGTCCCTGCCGATCCCTGCGGGAAACAGGCGTGTCAATATGTAGATATACCTTGAGTTGTTGAGTCAGCAGTAACTAAATTATTAAAATCAAGCTATCACTCTACATCGTGGCAAGAGTCGGTTGTAATAAAAAAAAGAACGTTCACGGCATATTCAAAATAAACAACAACGTATCAGATCAAAGGATACATCTAGGATTAAGGTAACCAAGTATTTTGTTTTGCGTGCGTTAACGAATTCAAGCATAAAGGGAAAATAATATAAACGACGTTGAAAGGATAAAGACGGCACGGTAAAGAGTGAGCGACAAAAACAGGCAGACATTCGCATAATCCGAGTTCGCAAATAATAGGGTAATCCGATTTACGCGTTTTGGAATTGAGAAGCGGGCGGTATTTGTTGGAATTAAACCTCCTTTTAAACCTAATTGGCTCAAGGGCGGAGCTGCCGCCTCCGGAATCAATGGTCGCGGGTTCGATTGCCGCATTGGGACAAATATATGTGTGTATGTATGGCCTACAGATAATCCACGTAAAAAAGGCCAGAAGCGGTTATTAACACAGATGTCAAACAAATTTTATTGCATAATCAGATCAGAAAATATACTACGTCAAATAGTCTGAGTCTCACAATTCTACAACTAATAGAAAACTTTGTACAGCGTTGAAACTGGCTGGTTTTTGAGGGATCAGATAAATTTTTGTCAGTAATCTTATTTTATGTACAACAGTAATCGTATTTTTTTCAGTTTCTTTGGCTTCGGTGGTAAGTTTTCATTTTACGGTTTACTACGTTTTCGCTTTTATTCCAAGTCTGTTTCCGTCTCTCCGCCTTAGTTAAGCTTGGTACAAGCCTTCCTTCGAAAATGAGGAGACCCTTGCCCAACAGTGGGACGTAATGGATTGTGGTGAAAAAACTCATTCGTAATAGCTCCTTTTATATAAATATTTATTTATTTGTATAATAGTGTGCATATTAATCGCATTGCATGCACCAAAAGCTTGCCCCCTTTAATAAACTTAATAAAAGGCAATTAATTACAAATTAATAATAATACGTTACATAAATCCGTAATTGGCAACACTTATGGGTGTTTAATAATTTATATCCGTATCAACATTTATATTCAGTCTATAAGAGTTTAAGTTATAGCAATAAGACACGTGGATTTATTTCAATATCAGACCGCGGCAGTCCACTGCTGGACATAGGTCTCACTCAAGGCGCGTCACCGAGCCCGATCTTCGGCTACACGCATCCAATCTCTGCCAGCCGCTTTGCGCAGATTGTCACTACATCTAGCATCTAAAATTATGACGTCATAAATCCGAAATTGTATCTTAGTGCCAAAGATATAACAAGCAAGGATTATGTGGTTCAAATACAATTATGTAAATGCATTCCAACACTGAATCAATGGTACAATAATAACAGCTGAACCTATCGTAACGTTGTACAAACAACTTTGGACCCCGGGGGTAATCACAATATGATAAACTAGACCCGGGAGTTTGTACCCGGGCCTTTGGTGAAACCCTTCCTATAGTTCACAGGTCAATTTCCTTGTTAAACATTTCGATAGCCGTTTTATTGTGTAACGAGTTTACGTTTGTGTGAATTTGTTTTGTTCCAAGTCTACTAATCTGCTTCTCAGTAAAGAACTTTGCTTTTCTCCACGCATCAGCACTCTTTGGAATTGTTTGGAATGATGCCTGTCGCTGATTTTCACTCGCCACAAATAATCAACCAACAATAATAATAATATTTCCAATTTTTAATTTTTTTTCGAATTCGAACCGCACAACTCGCCGTAAAGAAAAGTTTCATACCCACCATCTGGATGAGTGGTTATCTACTACGGTGCGTTTCTCTCGAAACTTTTTTCCACGCACCACCACTCTGTGGAACCAGCTCCCTTTGGCGGTTTTTCCGAACCGATACGACATTGGCACCTTCAAAAAACAATCCTACACATACCTAAAACGCCGGCAACGCTTCTGCGACTCCTGCGGTGTCGCGGTTGTCTATGGGCGGCGTTGATTGCTTTCCATCAGGCGACACGCTTGCTCTTTTGCCTTCCTATCCCATAAAAAAAAATAATTCCAATAATGCATTATGCATACAGGCCAATGCTGAACCAGCTTCATCGCTTAATATGGAAAGAGGGACGGCGGTGACGGAATCACGGCAGAGTAACACGCGAGAGGAGACTGTAGGTGAATTAATAGATGGGCAGTCACAACCTATTGTAAGTCCTCGCTTCCGTTATAATCTCAGGCCTAGCACTGGAAAAAGAAATTACGTAAGGTAATAATAGTTTTCTTCTATGAAGGTACCAAAATTAAAACGAAAGGAGTTACATGTGTGTAGACAGTTTAACCAGTTCTAATGTACGATGGTTGTGTTGTTATTTGTCAAATACCTACCACATGCCCCACCATCTGGATGAGTGGCAATTCGGTACACTGCGCTTATCCCGAAACCTCTTCCGACACACCACCACCCAATGGAACTGGTTAACTTCAGCCGTGTTTAACAAATCGATACGACATTGGAAACTTCAAAAAACAAGTCATTTCTTAAAAGTCAGCAATTCTTCTTCTTCTTCTGCAATGCCTACGGCACTGCTGATGTCTATGGACGGCGTTGATTGCTTTCCAAAAGATGACACGCCTGCTCGTTTGCCTTCCAACCCCACAAAATGGAGATAGTATTTATATGTTTGTAACTTTTTTTATTGGAAACTACAAAAACAAGCCTGCACATTTTTCAAAGGCCGGCATCGTTTCTGCAATACCGAAGGTGTTGTGGATGTCTATGGATTGTATTGATTGGTTTTCATCAGACACGCTTGCTCGTTTGCATTTCTATCCTATATAGAAAGGTAGATCGCACTGTATAGTATATTTATAGGCAACATTTATATTATTATATATAATATTTGGAAACTGTACGCCTCGCTTAATCCAGCTTCGATAAACGTGGTGGGTTAATCTCCATTCTTCCAGAAATTAAGTGGGAAATATATAGTCTGTAAAAATAATATAAAATACATTCCAATAATTAAAAAAAAATCGAATTTATTTAGTTTCGCAAATTGGAATCTTCAATAAATATAACTTATTCGTCAATATTTCTCTTTGACATTTATCCATTATGATATAGTGTAAGACGAAAATATTTTCGCACCATAAATTTCACTTGAAACTGTGTACCAAACTTCTAATATCGAAATGCACTTTATCTGTGAAACTCATGCTCGAGGCGAGAGAGCACACATCAAAGAATGTCTTCACATTCATGTGCAAGTATCCGATCTAGATATAAAACGTTAACACCACTCGAAAAAGAGCTTAAAATCTACAAACCTCACGATACACATTCGTTTGACACCTCTGTATGTCATAGGACTTTTTATTTTTGCGGTCTGGCTTGTAACTTTCGAAGGGTGCGTCGGTTTTTCCGTTTATACACGACGCTAGTAATAAAGGCAATATAGTTTATGCTCTTTATCTTAAATGCTTTTCAGCAAACGTTAAACTTTCGACTCGTTGCTAGTCGCGTGTAATCTATTTAGATCACGTTTTATTAATTACGCGCAAAAGATAATAATGCCATAACACACTTCGCAAATTTCTTTGAAATCGAGGCTTCCCGTCATCAGAGTCGTATACTTAATTAATTTATTCGTAATTGTTTGATATAGTTGCAAGATCGATAAAATTTATAGATAGATCGATAAAAGTTATAGATAGTTTATATGTGAAGTAATTATAAAACTTTAAGATAAAGATTAAGATAACAATAAACTATCCTAGTTAGAATAATTACCTGTTAACAATACAAATATTTATCGTAAAGCCAAAGTCGAACCTTGTTTTTCCTTTAAATATCTATAAACTTTCTTCTCGATGGTAATCTTGAATTGTTTTTTGAAATTTACTTGATATTGTCTAGTCATACTTACCTACCCTTCTGCTCTCAATATGATGTAAAGCTACGAAGACATACCTGAAACAAATAAAATAAAAAATATTAATGACTGTAAGATACTCGGCAAGTTTTATTACATATACGCCCCCGAACCCCCAGGCGTTAAACTTTTAGGATATCGTAAAGGCTTAAATATGTTCCAGGTTCGAGACCAACATAAAACTGACCATTTGTGGCTTTAGGGTTCGTGTCTCTTATATTATATCAAAGAGAGATTGAACACATTTTACATCGTCCATTGAAACAAATATTTTTTTAATGGGATAGGAAAGTAAACGAGCAGGCTTGTCACCTGATGGAAGGCAATCAATGCTGCCCATAGGCAGAACAGAAGTATTGCCGGCCTTTTAAGAAAAGTGTAGGCTTGTTTTTTGAAGTTTTTAATGTCGTATAGGTTCGGAAATACCGCTGGAGGTAGCTGGTTCCAAAGGGTAGTGGTGCACGGAAAGAAGTTTCTGGAAAATCGCACCGTAATGGATCGCCACTCATCCAGATGGTGGGGATAAAATTATTGGTTGTGGCGAGTTGTGCGGTAGTAGAATTCAGCGGCCAAAATTATCCCGAACAATTTCTCTCTTCTATATATGTATATAATATATATATATATATATATATATATATATATATATATATATATATATATATATATGTGTGTGTGTGTGTGTATACCGAGTATCCTTGTTTTGGTTAAAACAATAGGCAGGTAAAGTTTAAGTTAAAAGTAACATAGTTTGTTCTATCAGCTTTTATTTTAAAATGTTTTATAAATTTCTTTTTACAATCAAATATTTATTATACGTAATGTTTTGTGAAATTCGAATCGGCATTTTGGCTTTTTGAAAAAAAAATAATGAAAATTTCCAAATTTTATTGACTACCAAAAGTCAGGTTACAAAGAAAAAGTAGTTCGCCGCTTAAATATTACAAAATACCATCACACGTCGTATAAAAACTAGCGTGAATAAATTGAGATTTGGCAATTTGATAACAAATGTTAAGCTTCAGCTATTACGTCAAGGTACGTAAAAAATAAACGCGAGACAGGGGTGGGAAAGTAATGACGTCAAACTATAGTGTTTAAGTGTAATTAAATAAATTAGTTTAACGATCGAGCACGGATGTATTGCTTTGTTTTTATTAAAATCTTTACTTTAAAATACATGGCAGTACGGAAAATTATACGTAAGGAAAAAAGACCGTGACATAATAAAAGAAAGAAACTTATAGACTTTTCCCGCCAACTTAGATCAGTGATGTTGTGTTTTTATTTCATTTTCATAATCTTAAATTATTATCAGTTATATCGTTTAATTGTGGTGGTGTATTATACAATATAGGTCGATTAAGGCGTATAAGTGGAGTGATATGAAATCTATCGTGACTTTTTAAGTTGACTGAAAAAATCCATAGAAGGTTTTGGTAGAATAGCTACCATTTCATAAAGACGTAACGTGATAAGTTGACTAGTTATATTTCAAGAGATTTGATGTTACCGTATTTTACTTGACACCGGCATAATAGTTATTTATTTATTATATAATCCAACAGTTTCATTACACAACTTCTTACTTAAAAATAATATAACAAGCAATAAAAACCAAAATAGGATTACTCAGTTTGGGCTTAAATATATTAATATATTACTTTTACAAACTAGAAGACATATAGACATTTAACTAATTGTAATCGAAGAAAAGAAAAGAGGAACTTATAAAACAGTTCTTATCACTCTTTAGGCTCTATATAATTATAAAGAGCCTGAGGGGTAATATTAAAAGGCCTATTAAAATAAAATTATTATTTTTCCAACCTACAACGAATTTTCTGTTCTAAAGAACAGCCGTATTAATACTTATACTAAGCGTCTTGTATTAGGACAAATAAATAGTTGACACATAAGGTAGGTCCACCGGCAACAGACGTACATATATATGTATGTGCTCGTATGAATAGAAAAGAAATAAATTACGCTTATAAATGAGATTTTCTCAAAGGAACCAATTTTTGAGGACGATTCACAGAAAAAAACAAACAAAAGGTTTATCGCTTCTAGTTCCAAATGAACTAATAACACGACATCCATGGAGGGGCTATTTTAAATGTTAATTTAATTATTCGCAAGGGCTATCTCGAAATGTCGGAGTGTAAGACAAGCACAAAAAAACCACTAGAGCGGATCTCGTAATTTCTCTAATTAACTGAGAGAGTCACGTACAAATTAAGATGACGAGGAGATATTCAAGTAGAGCGTTTTTGAACAAACGTCCGCGCTATGTAAAAGTTTATCTAAGTAAAGGAACGTGGAGTAAGTTGTATTATGTCCTACGTGTCAATTTTGTCAATCTTTCTACGCCAACACCACCCAAACGTTGCAGTGACGAAGTGAACTAACTTTGTTAGCAAAGCAACCCAAAATTAATCTTGGCCTCCGAAAAGATCTTACGCCGCTGTGTCCTGTCCTGCATCACCTCCTGGCAGTTGCAGATTTGAAGGTAGCACAAGTCATCCTCCACCATGTCTCTCCAGTGGTACCTGGGGTGCCCCACAGGACGTCGTCCAAATGGGCGACCAACATACGCTCTCTTGACTGCGCGAACCTCCCCCATCCTCTCAACGTCGCCCAGCCAAAGAAGTCTGTGAGCCTTGCATGCGACTTTTTCCAACACGATCAGCAGCAGCCACTTGTACCTATCATATCTCCTGATATGACCCTGTTAAGTAACTTTTCTACCATTGACTGTTTGAAAAAGTAAAATACTCATGTATTGTATATCTAATCCTTGGACTGATTTTTTTAAAAAAGATCGTTCCTGGACAATTGGTTCTACCAAGACAATCCGTTATCTTTTGTCCACATCCAGTCGCACTGTACGAGGTCACTGCACGGGTGTTTCACAACTGAAATCTAATTACGCTTGTACTATCGGATCGATTCCATTTGAATCAAGCTGGTATAAAGGCTTTAAAGCTTAGTGGCAGAGATTAACAAACGCTTTGTTTTGATTGGCAACAATACTTTAATTCAATGTATTTTTTACATTTTTCACCTGGTAGCAAGTAATCACCGCTGCCTACAGATATTTCCGACACTGGAGTTGTCTCTGTGTGCTGCCTCGATCTGTTAAATACTCGAAGTTCTTTGAAAGCCAGTTTACCCTCTTGATAACTACGCAACTGAATGCCACTTGATATTAATTTATAATAAATGTCTGCCATAATGTAGACTGCAATTATAATAATAAAAGGTGTAAATACATCTTTTATATTGTAATACATCATATACTTGTATATATTAGAATTATGCAAAATGTATTTACACCTTTTTATAATGGTAATACATAAACATAATGCAGAACTATCACAAATATTTAATTATAATAAAGGTCTGTAATAATATATACTGCAATTATAAAAGCTGTAAATAAATCATTTATAATTGTAATACATAATATAATTGTGTGTATTAGAATTACAAAAGTTGTATTTACACCTTTTACAATTGTAATACATACACATAATGCAGACATTTATTACAAATATTTAATCATAATAAAGGTCTGCATTAGTTGTACATAATGTAGCGATACGACGCTGCAGATAGTTCAGATAATTCCACATCAAACAGACGGCCGGCTGACAGGTGACGTGGTGTAGCGCAGCGGGCAGGAGACCGCGCCGGTATATTAGTTTCGGATAGTTCATCACTGACATTAATTGTAATGCGATAAACTCGCGTCCGCCGCCGCGGGTAGATCGGAGCGGCAAATATAATTCCATGCAATTAAAATTAGTGTTAAAGTCAAGTTATCCTCGGGTAAGAATGCTTATATTCCGATTTTCATTAAATACCAGAAAAAATCACTTTTATCAAGAGTTGTTCGAAATAATTCATTACGCTGAATTCTCGAATTCTCACAACTCGCCACAAAGGAAATTTTCACCCCTGTCATTCGTGGGGATGGGTGGCAACTCAGTACGGTGCGTTTATCATAAAAATTCTTACCACGCACCATGAATGAACTACCTCAGCAGTATTT
>JASFAT010004255.1:0-18248 GCA_031353405.1 Baronia brevicornis
GTAAACTCTCCTATAACGCGGTACTCTTATAACGCGATTTCATGTCCCTCGTATAACGCGGGGACTTTCCAACTCATATATTTGTACTGTGAAATTTATTGTTGACAGTTCATAATCAACTTTGTACGTGTACGTACACATCTTGTTCTTATAAAATTAAATTATTTTATTAGGTTTTTGTTCGTAGTTTGAGTTCTAAGAACATTGATTATACATACAGTGATCCTACGTATAACGCGTTTTCCTATGACGCGGAAGCAATCTACCGCGTTGTAGGAGGGTTTAACTGTATATGCTAAAATTCACAGGCATCTGATATTACGTACAGTCAATAAGAGGTGGAGGATTTGGTGGGAGAGGGGGTGCTGTTTTATTTCTCTACTCACAACTACTGCCGTTAGATTTAGAGACAGTTTATTCAAACTATACTCTCTCACGTACAAACAAGTAGGTATATCTTCTGATTGATAAAAGCTAACAACTACTCTACTTTAGGTATACTTCATGACTCCCTTTCTCTTGTCTCTTACACGTTATTTATAGTTGTAGAGCCACGCTGCAGATAAATACTTTGTCAAGAATGGCATATTATTTGTCTGTAGCGTGAACGGGCCGGCTCGCCCGGGGAAGTACCACACTCCCGCAGAGAACCGGCGTCTGAGTGGTATCTCAACTACCGCGCTACGTCCTGTGAGCGGCTGAGTTTCGGAGTGTGCAAAGTGGAAAAGTGGTGGTGTGTGTTTGGTGTTGGTGTTGTTAATAGTGGTTGGATTAGGTAAGATTTAGTTTAAATTCTTTTTTTTTTTTGTTTGCTTGACGCGGATCGTAGGTAAATAAAAGTTCTGACTGTCCACGTAGTAATAGATTTCGGGAAAGTAACGCCTAACCAATTAATTTTAATCAAAATATTATATATAAAATTGGTTTTACTCACCAGAGCAAAAACAAGGCGAAGGTGAGCAGCTGCAGTTGGGTGTAGTGCTCAGGTTGGGCGCAGCACGAGCCGTCGTTGAAGTTCATGTGGTCGTTGCAGAACATATTGAGTAATATTTGAGCGCAGTGTCGCAACGCGCTGCGACTTAGGGCTTCACCCTCCGCGCCCCCGGCGACGAGCCGAGTGGCGCCCCACACTCTTGCCGCGCTGTGACGTAGAATCTAGCAAGTGGAGAAACACTACTGAAATTATGCGGAGAAAAAATCTACGTCCCATAGTACTCCACTCCAGCACTCGTCTACTCTAACGGTTGTCAATTCTCCGACAAACGTGTCCAGCCCATTGCCACTTCAGTCCGCTAACTTGAAGAGCTGTGTCAATGAATTTGGTTCTCCGGCTTTCTTCTTTCCGAATTCTATCCAGTAAAGAATGAAGAGAGTGATGCAGAGTAAAAGAAAGTGTTGTGGACAAAAGTTGAGTTTAAGAAGGGATGCTTATATGACTTGGACACATAAAAGAGGATGGATGAGTGACGACTGACAAAACAAATTTACATTGCGGATGTGGATGGAAGGGTCGGTAGAGGAAGACCAAGGAAAACATACTTTGACGGAATTGCTGAAATTTTTAGGCCTTCCATAAAAACTTCAGGTCAAGAGTACCCTTAACCGGCAGCCTTGCATGAAGAGAGTAATGAATGTGGAGGAAGCAAGGAAAGTGTGCCGAGATCGTCGCAGATGGAGATGTGTGATCTCTGCCTACCCCCACGGGTGTGACGATATATATGTATATACTACTGAAGTTGTTTAGAGTACGGTTCGGAACAGTACCACTTAGACTTATCTAGCCTATAGCTTTACAGGTCTCAAGACAGGCCTCTTCCAAGCTAAGATGATTTCCACATAACCAATATGCTGAAAAAATTCTTTTATATTTTTAAGATAAGCCATTATACTTTAAGATAATAGTTAAAAGACATTCTCCCTTTCTTTCTTCTTTCTTCCCTTTTATAATCAAAAGGAAGAGAAGGAAGTAATCTTCCTTCTACCCCTTTTTTTGGTATAGGAAGGCAAACGAGCAGGCGTGTCCCCTAATGGAAAGCAATCAACGCCGCTAAATTTCTTGTACCAGTCTCCTTTCATCCATCCTTTCTGTGTTCCCAAACCATCTAAGCATCCCTTTCTCAACTTGTGTCACAACACTTTCTTTTACTCCGCATCTCTCTCTTCATTCTATATTGGATAGAATTTATAGCGAAGAAATTCGCCGGAGAACCAGATTCACCGACATAGCTCTTCGAGTTAGCAGACTGAAGTGACAATGGGCTGGACATGTTTGTCGGAGAACCCAAAAGTTGTAGACGAGTGCTGGAGTGGAGACCGCGTCTCGACAAACGTAGTATGGGACGGTCCCCGGGTAGATTTGCGCAGGGCGGCTGGCAGAGACGGGATGCATGTAGGCGAAGATCGGGCTAATTGACACGCCTCGGGATGTCGTAATGGACTTTTAAGACTGTATTGATAAAGCACATGCACAACTTGATCCAACAAGATGAGGAGAAAACATAATTATACCTCCATTGCTGCACTGTTATACGCGTCAATATCATGATTGCTGATTCTCACGTCTTCTTTCAATTTATTTGGATCAACGGACTCTATCAGCTTCCAGAGGACTTGTGTGTTCCGTGCTGCGAGCGAATCTATGGGCTGTACCAGTCGCGTAAGGTTCCTTTTGTATTCTTCAAGTATTAACTGTGTTGTGTTACGGTTCTTGACGAGTTGTAAGCCGTTACTTGCGACGATCACTGACGGAGGTCTGTCTGAGTATTGCCTGAAATGGTTTAAAAAAATATACATTTATATAAGCAAATAAGAGATATCATAAATGAATAGCTTCAGCATCAGAAGTTGACTTTATAAAAAAAAATCATCCTCACAGATCCATCAGACCACAGATCACCATCCGCTACGATGGCGGCACACCACTCTCGTTCATCTTCTCGTCCATCCTTCCTCTCCCATTCGTCGTAGCCAAACGGCATTCCGTTAGTCGCTTCACATACTCGTGGGAATCAAGACGTGACGAGTGGTGTACCACGGCGCCGTCATTTTTTAAAAAATTAGGTGTTTAAACAGAAATTCGTTTAACCCATTCACTGCCAGCCACAAGATATCTCGTATTGTGTGTATCAAAACTGCCAGCTTCGAGATATCTCGTATTAAGTGTGTGTATCAAAACTGCCAGCTACGAGATATCTCGTATTAAGTGTGTGTATCAAAACTGCCAGCTTCGAGATATCTCGTATTAAGTGTGTGTATCAAAACTGCCAGCTACGAGATAACTCGTATTAAGTGTGTGTATCAAAACTGCCAGCTTCGAGATATCTCGTATTAAGTGTGTGTATCAAAACTGCCAGCTACGAGATAACTCGTATTAAGTGTGTGTATCAAAACTGCCAGCTTCGAGATATCTCGTATTAAGTGTGTGTATCAAAACTGCCAGCTACGAGATATCTCGTATTAAGTGTGTGTATCAAAACTGCCAGCTGCGAGATATCTCGTGGTGGCAACCAGCACAGGAATTTTATTTAGTGCCGCCAGCTACGAGTTATCTCGTAGTGTTTTTTTTTCAATAAAAATTACTGTAAATTCTATTACAATATTATATCAGCAACTTATTATAATTATATTTTGTAAACTTTCATGTATTCTTCAAAATAAAACCTTGGCACCCAGGACAAGACGCTCCCAATATGTCTGGCAGCCAATGGGTTAATTATTACAACTTGACACAATCAGACGATAACGATTGACGATTTACGTTAATAATGTATTAATGAAATCTTTATATGGTTCATTCATAATGCGTGACAATACGAATGAACCATATAAAGATATCCTCAATGTGACACAGAGGGACTAACCACTTTCTGAATTGGTCGACCATGGTCCTCGACACGTCATTGCTCCAGATGAAGGTCACCGAGAGTCTCAGTTTGTTGTCCACATATGTGTAATTCGGCATTTGAGGGTCTATCGTCAGATCCATGTCCAGTCTTGTATGAAGTACACCTACAAAATAAAAAACATTAATAAAAAACATTTATATACATTTATATTACATATTATACATTTATATATATATATGATAATATATATTTAATGTAATATATAAAAATCATCTTAATATTGAACTCCACCAAAACGGCTTGTCCGATTCTTATGATTTTTTTTTTTTGTATATTTGGTAGATATGAGAATAGGTCGTAAACTATTTCACAATGTCTAGCAATTTAAATACTTTTTTTTTATGGGATAGGAAGGCAAACGAGCAGGCGTGTCACCTGATGGAAAGCAACCAACGCCGCCCATAGACATTCGCAGCCACAGGCAGTGCAGAAGCGTTGCCGGCCTTTAAGAAAAGTGTCGATGAGGGGAGGAGGAGGGGAGGGGTAGTTTGAACGGGTGGACCTCCGGAACACAACTGCTCACCGGACGAAGCGCGGTTGCTAAGCTACCAATCCGACGTCGGTTTTCTGCGGGCGTGTTGTACTCCCCCTTGGCGACCCGACTCATTCATGCTACAGACAAATAATGTGTCATTCTTGACAAAGTATTCGTATGCAGCGTGGCTTAAAAATTACTTATTTGGACATATAAATAATCGTTTTTAAATTAAATTTTATTCCAGTTATATAAATAATCATAGCAATACCAACACAGTTATTACAATTTAGTGCAGGATATACATTCGGCTCCCTCACAAAAAACAGCCTTCATGTTGCTGTAATACCCATGCTTGGTAGGATTGAATACTACAGGATCTTTACTATTACACAGGTAGAACCTGTTCACTAATATTTGATCACTGCACTTAAAAGCATTGCCGGACTTCATCGACGAGATGTGATTGCTCTTTTATTATTGCAATGTGATAAAGATGTTGAAATTCTATTTAAATATTGATTTATTCTACTATATAAATTGACTATTAGTATGATTTTATTGATTTTCATTATTACATTATTTTCTATGGATGGATGTACTGTAGCATGTCAGCCATATCGCTTTGAGGACAAACGGGATCTTTTGGGGGTATTTTCTTTGATGTAATTGAAGTTTTTCCAAGTCAAATTAATTTATCCTTGTACCTTTGTACCTTTACAAGATGTAAATGTACATGCATACTTTATTCACACCTTATCAATTTACATTTCATATTATACTTTATCTCAAAATTTCTTATGCTTCAAATAAAAAGTTTTATTATATTAGTGATATATTTATCAACGTATCACTACAGTACATTCATTATTCATGAATGAACGAAATGAACGGTAGATTCAATTCAATTTGTCTATGCATGAATTGAGGTATTTAAAAACTTCATACTACAATTAATGTTATCTAATCACGATCGACACTGAAATGCGTCATTTGTGCCGTAAATAACCTACTTACCAATAAAATACTCATATAACTGCTCGAGGCGTGAGTCACCGATAAAGGCGAAGCTGTTGTATTTGCCCCAGAAGGCCAAGTATCGCAGACATCTGCGCGCATCGCTGTAATATTATAGATTACAACAGTAATTTCTATGATTACAAACTTGTCACTATCATAAATTTAAATAATAAAATATAAGTAAAAAGCTGCATTGATACTAGTGCTTGGTAAAAGGGTCATGTCTAGGTGTTACACTTAGGTGTTACAGATAGCCCACTACAAATACCGATAGCTTACTACCGGGCCAGATACCTGGGTGCACCCAGGTCCCTCGTGGATGCTGTGGGCAAGACGAAAAGGCTGCTGCAGATCTTTGAGGAGCTGGGCGAACCCTGTCACCCTCATTTTTTAACAAATTAGGTTTATTAAAATTTTAATTTGAACTATACAGGTATCTTAAGAACATAGAGAGAAGAAGCTTTCAAGTGTTTATTTTTGTTACATAATTTAATTATCTCTTACGTTTTGGAATATTTATGCAACATACATCCATATGGCTGCCATTCATGATCACCTTTATATCTACCAGACGTTAGAAGCCATGTGCATGAGTCAGGTCCTGTAAATAAATTATAAAAATTTTGCATTAAATTCAAGTTGAAATTAGCTTATGAATTCAAGCTTCTACGTCTTAAATCACATGGGAAATAAGGCCAAATTGGCCTTTAAAAAGAAAGTGTCTTAGCAAAGCCTTTAAGAGGGAGGGTCCTCCAAAACTCAACCGCTCACCTGACGAAGCATGGTAGCTAAGCTACCACTTAGACACCGGTTTTCTGTGGGAGTGTGGTACTTCCCCCGGGCGAGCTGTATTCATGGTACAGACAAATGATTTTTTTTACCTATATGAAGTGTAACTTCAGGTAAAAAAATATTATTATTTGTTTACTTGAAAGGAATTTAGTGGTTTGACTTACCATATCGAAGATGTAGTATACCATGGTAGCCAATGAATCCCAATACCAATACGAACGCTACCAACTTAGCGTTTTCTACATTTAATTGCTCAATAAACCACTCTGCGGATGTTTTTTTCGGATAAGAAACCATAACGAAAAATTTTAAATACGTAAGTCGGCGTATTATATATTAAATAATTTATCTATAAATAATGATTTATAGGTAAAGGTATATCAATACTGTCTTTTCAAAAAATTAAATGCGTTATTTAATCGCTGTTTATTCATTACCCTTAAACAAAAATAACAAAAACTACTTTTTATCATATTTGATACAATAACATTCGAATTAAAAGCTGTCAACCAACTAAACTGCACAGATCACAAATCAAATAATCAAAAATATTGAAAATCAAAATCAAGGAATTGCTCTAAATTTGCATATATAATCATGTTTGTTATATATGATAATTAAAAATGTAATATTTTAAATATGGAAAGGCGAGTAGACTTTTAAATAATTATATTATAGAGTTCTTCTTGTTATACTTTGAAATAGATTGTAATATTATCATCTGGATATTCAATGCTATGTAACTTGGGTGAGACTTTTCTTAAATCAATATGATTAATAACAAAAAAAAATTGAATAACAATCACTATGTATTT
This sequence comes from Baronia brevicornis, assembly GCA_031353405.1. NCBI lineage: Eukaryota > Metazoa > Arthropoda > Insecta > Lepidoptera > Papilionidae > Baronia > Baronia brevicornis. The sequence goes on from JASFAT010004255.1 coordinate 7,008, forward strand.
TTAAAGAATAGCAAGCATATATAGTTGTCTTTTTAAGTAAAAGTAAATTCAATGTTACATTACGCTTATACTTGTATTATAGGAAATATGATCAAAAATTAATTAATATACATACCTACATTACAACCGATTTAACTAACAATAAAGAAAAAAAAATACATAATCAATGTTGCTATAAAATTAAGAACTATTATTTGTTAGTAACATCAAATCCTTCAATTGGTATAATGGCGGCTATGTCCCCGTCTGAGGTGTGTAAAAAAAATATTTTAAAGAATTACGTTTCGGACAGTTTATTAGCAATATATATTCGACGTTATATTTTCAATATTTATCACTCATTATGTATTACTATTTTTTTATAAAACTACTCAATTTTGCCTGTTATGACAGATATGCTCAGATTTCTTGTCAGGCACTATTGTTGTGCTGTCGAAATATATGTTCCGTGTCAATTAAAGTTGATAATAAAGTTGCCCTAAAGACTGGAATGAGCTTAAACCATGTTTCGTTTTTTTTTTATTTTATAGCGGAGACTACAAAAAGAATTAATGTCCCTTATGAAGGAGCCTCCTCCAGGAGTTACTGTAGACGGAGACCAGGCTAGTCAAAATCTTACGTTGTAAGTACATTTTTATGATTCTTATTAATAAATGCAGTATAATTTGTAGATCAAAATTGTATATCAAACACAAAACTTTTATTACGCTTTCTTTTTTATTTCTTCATCAATGTTATTTTTAATATACAGATAAACTTTAAGGAATATGAACCCTCAATATTTAACATCAAAATACAATTTAATATAATAATAATACATCATGCTTATATGTAATCTCCTAGGGAATAATACAAGCCATGAATTACCTCATCATTGCCAAGTGTGAGGTAACTTAGTTTACATTATCAATTTAAATGATGGTCAGTGTGTTAATTATTTTTTTAGGAGAATAATTATCATATGTACAATTAATTATCTTCTTTAATTATAGTTCAAGTTATATATTTGTCCATGTGTAAGTTTTAATTGCTATAAAAACTAAACTTCAAAAAAGGTATTATTTATATAAGCATCAATAGCTTAATAGATAAGGGATTGGACTCCCTCCTGAAAATAGAGATTTTGAGCATGTTTGGGAAGTGTTTAAAATGATCTAGTATGTAATAAAGTTAAAAATATGAAAAATTATTTTTAATATGTATGTATTTTGATGTCTGTTTTAAATTTTACTCCTATACTGGTTATATGGTTTGCGAACAAATTACCTAACGAACTTTGATTGGTATTTGCTGCCATAGTACTTGAGGGTGATGTGATCACATTTTGATTATTAACACATTCCCTGCCCGACTGTTTTTTCAAAGATTTTCCGTTCAGACTCCATGTTTGTTAAACTAATTCCTATTAAAATATACTTATTGCTTTGTTGTGTTATGCATTTAAAACTATACACCCTTTCCTTGATTACTATGATTATTACATTATTTTAACTATTGTGAGCCATATGCAAAAAACAAAACAATACAGTTGTAAAGCATGAGGTGTATACTCCCCAAGAAACCTATTGCGCTTTTTACCATTATATTGTAAAAAGCGCAATAGGTTATATTGATCATGTAAATTACTGTTTTGCGACAAACTTACATTTTTATTTGAATATTCAACATCCCTATTGCAGTCAAATGCCATTGACTTTAAAAGTTGCGAGAAAGAAACCTATCGCTGCACAGATAGGTAAACATTTCAGATCTTTATACTTTTTGACAGGTGGACAGTTCACATGGAAGGTGTTCCAGGCACATTGTATGAGGGTGAAAAATTTGTATTGCAGTTCAAATTTACAAATAAATATCCTTTCGATTCTCCAGAGGTGAGTCAAATATATTTTTTTCACAATACATTTATATACCACTGCTGTACATTTTTCACATTAACTCACCATGCTTATCTGAATAAACATCTGCAGGTCACACATATATTTCTTCTGATGCAGCCCAGCCACTGAGCTAATTGGCCATCATTTAAACAAAATAGGAAGTCTTAAAATAAAACCCGCTCTTCATAAAAGTTTTAAATTCAATTGATATCCTTTGTAGTTTTTTATTATTTATTTTTGAAAACCAAATTCTGCCGGATACCGTACATGTGTATATATTGTTTTTTGGCAGACATCATATCGCTGAGTATAGACAATTCTCATCTTATATAATAATATATATAAATATAGAGAGCTATTTTGTTATTCTCGCTAAAATTCAAAAACGGCTAGACCGATTTGATTATTTACATTTGAAATGCTAATTGCCAACGAATATCCTATATAGAAAACGTAGTGTGGGATGCCCCCCGGCTAGATAGTGCGACTATCTGTACAGGGCAGCTGGCAGAAACTGAATGCATAAAGGCGATGATCGGGCTAGGTGGCCCTTCTTGGGGGAGGCCTATGTCCACCTGTTGACTGCCGCAGGCTGTTGTTGATGATGATGATGTTTTAAAAATATCGTTATATTATAAAAAAATGTATATACAGATAAATAAATTAAAAGTTACCTCTTTAATTGACATTTAAAAAATAAATCCGTCATTATCCATCCAGTCTCAAGCTGCGTCGTAACGACAGATAATGGGTGCGTGCTTGAGGCGAAGACCTGCCGGAAGCAATTAGCCCTGCCCGGCGTTTCAAAGTTTTTAAATACGGATTGCGTGCAGGTGTCACAGCCTTAGAGAATATTTCCATCGGGAAAACAGTTCATTTATTTTAAATGGACTGTAACTCATAAGATGGCAGGGTTTCTCAAACTATTTTGGGCAAGAAAAAAGGGGGGTCCCCTTTCCAAAATGAACTGATAAATCAGACCCACATTGCCAAATCACTTTAAAAATCCTATCTCTGTTTTTTTTTCCTATTGATACAAAATATTTACATTTAAAAGTTTTGCGGTTGGTGGTGAGTTTCGACCCCATGAGGGTCGCTATCGACCCCTTTGGGAATCCCTGATCTAGGGTAAAAGAACATCATAGCGTGTGAAGATAAGGCTACATGTTATAAAGAAAAATCTGCCATGTTTTTTTTAAATTTTCATAGAATTGTCGTCTAAATATATATTATTCTTTGGACCGGAAACTATAGAGACAGATTGTCCGTTTGAGGGGTTCTGGTGACCACGATCCTCGGTAACGATACATATATAGTCACGCCTGACTCCCCGTAGGGTTAGGCAGAGACCACAGATCTCCATCCGCTACGATCCCGACACGCCTTTTTTGCTTCCTTCACACTCATATTCAACATAGCGAAACGGCTCTCCGTTCGTCGCTTTTCGCCTTCGTGGGGGTGACGAACCAACGTCATTTTTTAACGAAATAGGTGTATTAAGATTAGTCATAGTAAATCCCACCAGCCGCAAGGGAGGATAGAGGTCAGCCCCAGCAGAGCCCTGCATGCTGAGGTAGGGCACTACAGTACCCGGGGGCGCCAGATCTCGGGACGGTCAGCACGCTTGCGACTAAGCTCGCCCCTTACGCCACGCATCCTTAGGCAGGCAGACCGAGGATTGGTGGATCTCGGTAAAGAGGTGCCGATTAAACAGATATCACACTAATGGCTTAGAATACAAGGAGGTGCAACTGATTACACAGACTTGTATCTTAAAACTGCGTATCTATATATATCGCGACATACCAATCAAAGCGGTAGTGTCTCGCGACATGATTAATTAAAGGTGATGATCGGTCACTAAACCACGCAACTAGCGATTGCCCCATATAAAAATAGACGGGGCGTCCCATATAAAATTCGTATGCGACACGTTTTTTAACGCGGATTGCCGTAAGCGTTGAGGCCTACGTTAGTGGTAGAGCCATGCTGCAGACGAATACTTTATCAAGAATGGCATATTATTTGTCTGCATGAGCATGAGCGGGCCGGCTCGCCCGGAGAAGTACCACACTCCCACAGAAAACCGGCGTCTGAGTGGTAGCTTAGCTGCCGCGTTTCGTCCGGTGAGCGGCTGAGTTACGGAGGCCCAACTCCCTCCCCATCTCACCCAATATCACCCTCCCCTTCCTCTCACCTATAATGACAGTTACTTTAAAGGCCGGCAACGCTTCTGCACTGCCTATGGTACTGTGGATGCTTATCGACGGCATTGATTGCTTTACATGAGGTGTAACGCCTGCTCATTTGCCTTCCTATCAAAACAATAATACTTTTTTCTATGGGATGAGGAGACAAGCGAACAAGAGTGTCGTCCGATGGAAAGCAATCAACGCCGTCCATAGGCATTCACAACAACTTTAAGATAAGATTAGGTTTGTTTTTTTGAAGGTTCCAATGTCGTATCGGTTCGGAAATATCTGTCTGTCCGCTGAAGGTAGCTGGTTCCATAGAGTGGTGGTGGGCGGAATGAAGTTTCGGGGAAAAGGCACCGTACTGGATCGCCACTCGCACTTCGTGAGACAGACTCACGAATAGGAAGTTTGCCATACATATAAACTAAGTATTTCCGAATCGATGCGATTTTCGATACTTCAAAAAGTAAGACTAGATTTTTTATTACAAAGATTGCCTTGTACATCTTCTTTCCTTTTAATTCTTGTATTTCCTGTTTTGTGTACAATAAAGTATTAAATAAAAATAAAAAAATGGCCGCTTCATCTGCAATGTCTCTGGTGTTGCGGTTGTCTATGGACAACGCCATTTATTTTCAATCTAGAATCACGCTTGCCCGTGTACGTTTTTATCCTATATTTTTTTTTTCTGATGAAATCCAGTTTCGATATAAGAATAGTAAGCAATTTCAAACTATTATAGTGAGACTTTATGTATGCGTTCATATCCTACAAAGTAAAATTGATTTTATCACGACACAAGTGTCAAACACGTCTGTCACGTGGTCTTAGGTACACATTTTTTTTTAAGAACGAACGCAGTAAACATCTCTCATAAGGCCATTACGTGTCGTAAGATTGGATCAATTACGCATCTCACGAACTGTCGTGTGGGAGTGAGAGGTGTTGATAATGAACGGAGAGCAACGCAGAAATGCTGATAAAGGGATGAGTCACATGATAATGACAAAATCGACGGTGCTTCATGAAACATTCCTAGATATGTTTTAAAAAATTTATATAATTTATTTTTATATCTTTGCTATAAAACATGAACAAAGTCATCAAATTTCCTTTATTCAGGTACAAACCTAGATTGTTTTACATTACTCAGCACATGGAATAATTTTTCTCATGCCTGGGCCGAGGCTTTCCAGTATCAACTTATTCCACATGACCCCCATAAAAAGTCTGGCGATTCCAACCGTTTATAACCAAGATCTCACCGAACGGTTTGATCCACTATTACTGGGGAGGGATATCTCGTCTCTCAGCAACTTTAGCAATATTAATAAATAAAGAGCACACGCCTGTTCGTTTGCCTACCTACATACACATTGTCACGCCTGTCTTCTGTAGCGGTAGGCAGAGACCACAGATCTCCATCAGCTACGATCCCAGCACACCTTCCTTGCTTCCTCCACACTCATCCATCTTTTCATCCATCCTTCCTCTCACATTCTCGCCCTCTTAGGAATCCAGGAAGTGACGGGTGGCGAACCATGTCGCAGTTATTTTTTTTAAGAAAAAAACCTATCCCCCATACCTTGCCTACCTATCCCTAAAAAAAGTTTTTGAATTGTAAATTATGTATTTTTATATACCACTCGTTCGGATGATTTATTGTGCCCATAACCGGCAAGAAATCCGGCGTTTACTTCTTAAATCAGTATTACATGGACAATTGCAGAATTGGAAAGCAGGACCGCTAGATATAACAGTCCACTGTTGAATATTAACTTCCTGAACAAATGTGTTTTTACCATAATCCCCATGCTTAGCAAGCGGATCTAGTATCACAAAATTATTTTTTTTCAACAGCCTTCCCAGTCCGATCATAAGATCGATTTTGAAATGCCACATAGATTCAACTTTGTCATTATTGCAATCATAAATGGCGTTGATATCAACATGATCCCATAGACCTTGAAACCTGAGGAGGATAATTATGTAACGGTTTCCGGTGGCAGAAATAGATTTTCAACCTCAACTACCAATGTGGAACAAGGAAGAGACGACCATATTTATATTCGATTGTAGGTCGAATATTACTTGTTTGTAATCAGTAGTTAGGATTGAAAACCTAAATCTGTCATCCGACACACCATGTGTTCGCAGCTACAGCCGTCTCGTGCGACACTCACGGGAAGGAACGAGATGGCACAACTGTATCGTAGAAAGTATTTGTTGACGTGTGTGTTTTGTTCCAGGTAACGTTTATTGGTAACAATATCCCGGTACATCCGCATGTCTACTCCAACGGGCACATCTGCTTGTCCATACTCACAGACGACTGGTCGCCAGCTCTCTCCGTGCAGTCTGTATGCCTTTCAATCGTCTCCATGCTTAGTAGCTGTAAAGAGAAGGTAAGTTACTCACGAAGAAATTACTCTGTAATTCGTCTTCTAACGGTGCCTCTTCGACTTGCGAAAGTTGGCAGCCAATTCAGCACAGATTTCCTCCTCCTTCGCGAGGTGCAGCAGTTCTGGAGCACTCGCTGTCCCGGTCCACTCTCTGATATTACGTAACCATGACTTTCTTTTACGACCAACTTGTCTTTTGACCGCGATTTTTCCCATCATGATCAGTTGCAGCAATTTGTATCTGTTATGTTTCATGATATGACCCAGGTAAGCAACTTTTCTACCTTTGACGGTCTGCAAAATTTCACGTAATAGATCATCATTAAATACATATAGATATTTCTACAACCCATATATGTCCCACTGCTGAGCACGAGCCTCCCCATTTCTGGAGGAGCGGACGTTAACCCACTACACTTGTCCAATGCGGATTGGCGGGGTTACCAGCCTCAGAATAAATATCTGTAGGCCATAAATATATTTATTCCGATGCGGGGATCGAACCAGCGACCATTGACTCTGTGTACGGGGGTCCGCGCCACTGAGCCAATTGGTCCTCATATATATAGATATAACAGTTTTTATTAACTTTTTTTATGGAATAGATAGGAAAAGTATTAAATCAATGGCCGCATATGAAGTACTGTTCTCATCTCTGTGCCGGGGCTCCCCAGTATCAACTTCTTCCACTTGACCAGGATCTTACCGAACGGCTTGATGCTCGGAGGGATATCTCATCTCTCAGCATTTTTATCGCTTTTATCATTAAGAATGCTCAGAGGAATTGTTTGGTATAATTCCTGCCGCTGAATTCCACCGCACAACTCGCTAAAAAAGAAAAGTTTCATCCCCACCATCTTAATGAGTGGCGATCTAGTACGGTGCATTTCTCCCGAAACTTTTACCCGCGCACCAACATTGTGTGAAAACAGCTACCTTCAGCGGTGTTTTCGAACCGATACGACATTGGAACCTTCAAACTTGCTTTTTGCTTTTGCCTACTCTTGTCTCAAAGGCCGGCAACGCATTTGCAATGGTCTTGCGGATGTCTATGAACGGCACCGAGTGCTTTCTATCAGACGACACGCTTGCTCGTTTGCCTACCTATCCCATAGAAAAATAGATGTGAAGAGAAGAGAAGGAAATAAATTAAGGGGAAAGGAATTGAGTTTATATATATGATATATATGATATTATATGATACTTCCTATATATAAAGTATACGACAACAGTACAAAAAGGAGTTTTACCTTTTTGTGATATATAATACAATCGATCTCATTATCGGATTTCGTAAGTACATACATACCATTTTTACTTCATGAAAGTGGCATTTTTGACGTAAATACGAAATATTCCATTTGGATACGGTTTATGATTGCCCGTTAGATAGCATCAAAGTGTGAAGAAATAAAATGTTTATTTGAATTTTTTGAAATTTTTATAATTAGGGTAAACGATATGAAAATCTAAAAGACCTTTCATATAATGTAAATTTTATGCGATTTCAAATTGCAACAGCCCATCTCTCGGGGTTACCGACCTCATACTCCGAAACATTAGGGTGAATGTGCCAAAAATGATCCCAATTTCAGTGCAGTATGATTTGATTAAATGTAATTCATTGCATCCGAAATTCTTGAAGGCTTAATATTTGCGTACTGTAGTGATACATTCATATATGTCACTATCGCATGCAGTCACTAATGCATTAAAATATATTATATTACTTTTTATACTTTTGTAATATTCAAATTTAAAATGAAAAAGAAATTCTTATAAAAACAAAAGCATTAGTCCGACAGACGTCTTTTGGACAGATATGTGGCTGTCATGTGGATAAAAATTATATATTGAGATATAAAATGAAAAGTGAAAAGTATGAATAATATATTATATAAATGTACAATGAAACGCAAGAATAAATTAATATCATTTTTAAGAATTTTATTTGTAGAAAAACCCTTACACAGTACTTTTCACGATATCAAGGCGTTGATGTATTTGGTGTCCGTTGTTAGAATTAGAGTACCAACCTCCATTAAAGATTTCAAATATTATTTGAGCTATTTTTTTTCAATGTTATTAAAAATATGGCGCCCGCGAATAAAGAAAAATAAAGGGCGGAATTGATTGAAGTGTTGGTTTAGAAGTGACAAGAAACAAATAAATTAAGCGAGACATCTTATTTATAAATATTCTATATTGGTGCGTAGAGAGAGACAGAGATCATTTATAGTGCTCGCACACTCGACGGGGCGATAAATAGATGCGAATCTTTATTTGCATTGTCAAAGCTTTGAGTAATATAAGAGTCACAGTATAGACGAAGAAGGATATTAATAAATTACATAGAATTCCATTGGGTACGCTTTAAAAGTACCCGTTAGACGTTGAATATTTTTTTTCGTTCTCTTTAATACAGGGAAGGTTTACGAATGAAAAAATATATGGAAATCATAAAAGAACAGCTTGAAAAATGAAAAGTTCTTTTTTATCCTTAAACTACCAATTACTTCCAATAGATGGCGTTCGTGACGACTTTATCGCCTAACGGACGTGTTGTTGTACATAAACTGTCGTTTCTTTTGTGCGATTTTTAACACACCAAAAAAACTATCGCTTCTTTGGTGCGATTTTTAACGTACCAAAAAAACTGTCGTTTCTTTATTGCGATTTTTAACACACCAAAAAAACTGTTGTTTCTTTTGTGCGATTTTTAACATACCAAAAAAACTGTAGCTTCTTTTGTGCGATTTTTAACAACCAAAAAAACTGTAGCTTCTTTTGTGCGATTTTTATCATACCAAAAAAAACTGTTATTTCTTTTGTGCGATTTTTATCATACCAAAAAAACTGTTATTTATTTTGTGCGATTTTTATCATACCAAAAAAACTGTTATTTCTTTTGTGCGATTTTTAACATACCAGGAGAAGATAAATGCAGGGGAACATAAATTGCAGGTGATACGAAGTTCACCGGGTCATCTAGAGCGTGACAAAACAAATAAATACTTTCTCATATTTTTTCTTATAACATTCTTTGCATTACAGAAGCGGCCACCAGACAACTCGTTCTACGTTAAGACCTGCAGCAAAAACCCTAAGAAAACAAAATGGTGGTATCACGGTACGTACGCATACCCCACTAAGTTACCTATGCTCAATCCGTGGCCCGCCGGCCTTTTTAAAACTATTTTGAATTTCGCGCCCATATGAGAAATTGAGAGCGATTATTTTTGAGATTATTGATAGGGTAATTTGTCGTAATGTACCGCAATTTGTTCTTTTTTTTATGGGATAGGAAGGCAAACGAGCAGGCTTGTCACCTGATGGAAAGCAATCAACGCCGCCCAAAGGCATCCCCAACGCCATAGGCATAGCGGAAGCGTTGCCGACCTTCAAGGAAAGTGACATGTGAGTGGGAGGGTGAGAGTGTTGGGCCTCCGGAACTCAGGCCGCTCACCGTACAAAGCGTGGTAGCTAAGCTACCACTCAAACGCCGGTTTCTGCAGGTGTGTGGTACTTCCCCGGGAGTGTTCATTTATTTTTTTTAATTTACAGCAGACCTCTGATTGTACAACAACACGTAATTTACCTTCTTTACTCTAAGGTTAGACAACGCAATTACAACACGCATGGACGGCATTGATTGCTTACCAATTAGTGGGTCACTAATTGATAAGCAATGCATGCTCTTTGCCTTAACTTTGCCCGTCAAGCGTAGGCATTACAACAATATCCCCCAGTGCTGAAGACCAGTGCCCAGCGTATGTACTCTTACGGTAACAATAAACACGGTAAAAAATAACGTAGTGATAGAGCCACGCTGCAGACGAATACTTTGTCAAGAATGTCATATTATTTGTCTGTAGCATGTATGGGTATCCGGCTCACCCTGGGAAGTACCATAACAAAAACCGATGTCTGAGTATTAGGTTAACTACCGCGCTTCAGGTGAGCACTTTGAGTTCCGGTGACCCAACCCCCCACCCATCTTCCCCCTCCCATAACGACACTTTCCTTAAAGGCCGGCAACGCTTCTGCACTGCCTATGGCTGCGGATGCCTATGGGTGGCCTTGGTTGCTTTTCATCAGGTGACACGCCTGCTCGTTTGCCTTCCTATCCCATAAAAAAAATAATGAAAATGACGAATACTTTGTTATTTGTATGTACAAGCAAATATTGTAGTACAAGTAAATAATATTTGTACAATATAATGAAATGCACGTCGATTATCTTGCCTTGAGTTTGATAACGTATATCTAGACAGAATTGTTATCTATCTCTCAATCGATAATGATTATGCCATTATCTTATGTCGCAATTGGCTGGGCTGGAGTGGCAATGGTTTGATCACGTTCGTCGGGAGAACAACAACCGTTGAAAAAGGCGAGCGCTGGAGCGGAGTTCGCGTTTTGGTACAAGTGTGGGTTTCATCCTCTGTAGAGCTGCTGGTAAAAATTGGATACGTGTGAAGATCGATGTATACAAAAGAAAGGAGTCTATATATAATATATAAAATTAATCCCTATTTCCTTTGGTCACGCCATAACTTAAGAACGAATTTAGGGATTACATTCATCTTTTTTTTTAAAGTTTCCTAATGCCTTGTAGAAAGTTCTTATGGAAAGAAAAAATGAGAAAATTGCGGAGAAATTTGAAAATTTTCAGAAAATATAATGACTTGAAACTATCGCATTCGATATTTCGCTATGGAGTTAGCGCGTTTGACATTTCGCTTTGATTATGTTTTTTCGGAATAA
>JASFAT010001773.1:0-70457 GCA_031353405.1 Baronia brevicornis
TGCTATTCTTTAAAAATACATAGTGATTGTTATTCAATTTTTTTTGGTATTAATCATATTGATTTAAGAAAAGTCTCACCCAAGTTAAATAGCATTGAATATCCAGATGATAATATTACAATCTATTTCAAAGTATAACAAGAAGAACTCTATAATATAATTATTTAAAAGTCTACTCGCATTTCCATATTTAAAATATTACATTTTTAATTATCATATATAACAAACATGATTATACATGCAAATTTAGAGCAATTCCTTGATTTTGATTTTCAATATTTTTGATTATTTGATTTGTGATCTGTGCAGTTTAGTTGGTTGACAGCTTTTAATTCGAATGTTATTGTATCAAATATGATAAAAAGTAGTTTTTGTTATTTTTGTTTAAGGGTAATGAATAAACAGCGATTAAATAACGTATTTAATTTTTTGAAAAGACAGTATTGATATACCTTTACCTATAAATCATTATTTATAGATAAATTATTTAATATATAATACGCCGACTTACGTATTTAAAATTTTTCGTTATGGTTTCTTATCCGAAAAAAACATCCGCAGAGTGGTTTATTGAGCAATTAAATGTAGAAAACGCTAAGTTGGTAGCGTTCGTATTGGTATTGGGATTCATTGGCTACCATGGTATACTACATCTTCGATATGGTAAGTCAAACCACTAAATTCCATTCAAGTAAACAAATAATAATATTTTTTTACCTGAAGTTACACTTCATATAGGTAAAAAAAATCATCTAATGAAAATACAGGCGTAAAATAAGACATTTATAATTTAAATTTGGGGTAATCACTAAAAGCAATGTAATATTTGCTTTTTATAGAGTGGTTCTTTGCTAATAAAATCTTTCCTATATTGTGTAATAGAATGTAAAAGTAATGTCAGTTGATAGGATTTAAACCATCCAACATTGAAAGTGTGTAGTTCTGTAGTGGTAAAGCCACACTGCAGACGAATACTTTGTCAAGAATGGTATATTATTTGTCTGTACCATGAATACAGCTCGCCCAGGGGAAGTACCACACTCCCACAGAAAACCGGTGTCTAAGTGGTAGCTTAGCTACCATGCTTCGTCAGGTGAGCGGTTGAGTTTTGGAGGACCCTCCCTCTTAAAGGCTTCGCTGAGACACTTTCTTTTTAAAGGCCAACTTGGCCTTATTTCCCATGTGATTTAAGACGTAGAAGCTTGAATTCATAAGCTAATTTCAACTTGAATTTAATGCAAAATTTTTATAATTTATTTACAGGACCTGACTCATGCACATGGCTTCTAACGTCTGGTAGATATAAAGGTGATCATGAATGGCAGCCATATGGATGTATGTTGCATAAATATTCCAAAACGTAAGAGATAATTAAATTATGTAACAAAAATAAACACTTGAAAGCTTCTTCTCTCTATGTTCTTAAGATACCTGTATAGTTCAAATTAAAATTTTAATAAACCTAATTTGTTAAAAAATGAGGGTGACAGGGTTCGCCCAGCTCCTCAAAGATCTGCAGCAGCCTTTTCGTCTTGCCCACAGCATCCACGAGGGACCTGGGTGCACCCAGGTATCTGGCCCGGTAGTAAGCTATCGGTATTTGTAGTGGGCTATCTGTAACACCTAAGTGTAACACCTAGACATGACCCTTTTACCAAGCACTAGTATCAATGCAGCTTTTTACTTATATTTTATTATTTAAATTTATGATAGTGACAAGTTTGTAATCATAGAAATTACTGTTGTAATCTATAATATTACAGCGATGCGCGCAGATGTCTGCGATACTTGGCCTTCTGGGGCAAATACAACAGCTTCGCCTTTATCGGTGACTCACGCCTCGAGCAGTTATATGAGTATTTTATTGGTAAGTAGGTTATTTACGGCACAAATGACGCATTTCAGTGTCGATCGTGATTAGATAACATTAATTGTAGTATGAAGTTTTTAAATACCTCAATTCATGCATAGACAAATTGAATTGAATCTACCGTTCATTTCGTTCATTCATGAATAATGAATGTACTGTAGTGATACATTGATAAATATATCACTAATATGATAAAACTTTTTATTTGAAGCATAAGAAATTTTGAGATAAAGTATAATATGAAATGTAAATTGATAAGGTGTGAATAAAGTATGAATGTACATTTACATCTGGTAAAGGTACAAAGAATAGAAAAATAAATTAATTTGACTTGGAAAAATTTCAATTACATCAAAGAAAATACCCCCAAAAGATCCCGTTTGTCCTCAAAGCGATATGGCTGACATGCTACAGTACATCCATCCATAGAAAATAATGTAATAATGAAAATCAATAAAATCATACTAATAGTCAATTTATATAGTAGAATAAATCAATATTTAAATAGAATTTCAACATCTTTATCACATTGCAATAATAAAAGAGCAATCACATCTCGTCGATGAAGTCCAGCAATGCTTTTAAGTGCAGTGATCAAATATTAGTGAACAGGTTCTACCTGTATAATAGTAAAGATCCTGTAGTATCCAATCCTACCAAGCATGGGGATTACAGAAACATGAAGGCTGTTTTTTGTGAGGGAGCCGAATGTATGTCCTGCACTGAATTGTAATAACTGTGTTGGTATTGCTATGATTATTTATATAACTGGAATAAAATTTAATTTAAAAACGATTATTTAAATGTCCAAATAGGTAATTTTTAAGCCACGCTGCATACGAATACTTTGTCAAGAATGGCACATTATTTGGCTGTAGCATGAATGAGTCGGGTCGCCAAGGGGGAGTACAACATGCCCGCAGAAAACCGGCGTCGGAGTGGTAGCTTAGCAACCGCGCTTCGTCCGGTGAGCAGTTGTGTTCCGGAGGTCCACCCGCTCAAACTACCCCTCCCCTCCTCCTCCCCTCTCCCATAACGACACTTTTCTTAAAGGCCGGCAACGCTTCTGCACTGCCTGTGGCTGCGGATGTCTATGGGCGGCGTTGGTTGCTTTCCATCAGGTGACACGCCTGCTCGTTTGCCTTCCTATCCCATAAAAAAAAGTATTTAAATTGCTAGACATTGTGAAATAGTTTACGATCTATTCTCATATCTACCAAATATACAAAAAAAAATATCATAAGAATCGGACAAGCCGTTTTGGTGGAGTTCAATATTAAGATGATTTTTATATATTACATTAAATATATATTATCATATATATAAATGTATAATATGTAATATCATATTTATATAAATGTTTTTTATTTTGTAGGTGTACTTCATACAAGACTGGACATGGATCTGACGATAGACCCTCAAATGCCGAATTACACATACGTGGACAACAAACTGAGACTCTCGGTGACCTTCATCTGGAGCAATGACGTGTCGAGGACCATGGTCGACCAATTTAGAAAGTGGTTAGTCCCTCTGCGTCACATTGAGGATATCTTTATATGGTTCATTCGTATTGTCACGCATTATGAATGAATCATATAAAGATTTCATTAATACATCATTATCGTAATTCTTCAATCGTTATCGTCTGATTGTGTCAAGTTGTAATAATTAACCCATTGGCTGCCAGACATATTGGGAGCGTCTTGCCCTGGGTGCCAAGGTTTTATTTTGAACAATACATGAAAGTTTACAAAATATAATTATAATAAGTTACTGATATAATATTGTAATAGAATTTACAGTATTTTTTACTGAAAAAAAAAACACTACGAGATAACTCGTAGCTGGCGTCACTAAATAAAATTCCTGTGCTGGTTGCCACCACGAGATATCTCGCAGCTGGCAGTTTTGATACACATACTTAATACGAGATATCTCGTAGCTGGCAGTTTTGATACACACACTTAATACGAGATATCTCGTAGCTGGCAGTTTTGATACACACACTTAATACGAGATATCTCGTAGCTGGCAGTTTTGATACACACACTTAATACGAGATATCTCGTGGCTGGCAGTGAATGGGTTAAACGAATTTCTGTTTAAACACCTAATTTTTTAAAAAATGACGGCGCCTTGGTACACCACCCGTCACGTCTTGATTCCCACGAGGATGTGAAGCGACTAACGGAATGCCGTTTGGCTACGACGAATGAGAGAGGAAGGATGGACGAGAAGATGAACGAGAGTGGTGTGCCGGCATCGTAGCGGATGGTGATCTGCGGTCTGATGGATCTGTGAGGATGATTTTTTTTTTTATAAAGTCAACTTCTGATGCTGAAGCTATTCATTTATGATATCTCATTTGCTTATATAAATGTATATTTTTTTAAACCATTTCAGGCAATACTCAGACAGACCTCCGTCAGTGATCGTCGCAAGTAACGGCTTACAACTCGTCAAGAACCGTAACACAACACAGTTAATACTTGAAGAATACAAAAGGAACCTTACGCGACTGGTACAGCCCATAGATTCGCTCGCAGCACGGAACACACAAGTCCTCTGGAAGCTGATAGAGTCCGTTGATCCAAATAAATTGAAAGAAGACGTGAGAATCAGCAATCATGATATTGACGCGTATAACAGTGCAGCAATGGAGGTATAATTATGTTTTCTCCTCATCTTGTTGGATCAAGTTGTGCATGTGCTTTATCAATACAGTCTTAAAAGTCCATTACGACATCCCGACGCGTGACAATTAGCCCGATCTTCGCCTACATGCATCCCGTCTCTGCCAGCCAAATCTACCCGGCGACCGTCCCATACTACGTTTGTCGAGACGCGGTCTCCACTCCAGCACTCGTCTACAACTTTTGGGTTCTCCGACAAACGTGTCCAGCCCATCTCCACTTCCACTTCAGTCTGCTAGCAGCTTGAAGAGCTACGTCGGTGAATCTGGTTCTCCGGCGAATTTCTTCGCTATAAATTCTATCCAATATAGAATGAAGAGAGAGATGCGGAGTAAAAGAAAGTGTTGTGACACAAGTTGAGAAAGGGATGCTTAGATGGCTTGGGAACATAGAAAGGGTGGATGAAAGGAGACTGGTACAAGAAATTTAGCGGCGTTGATTGCTTTCCATTAGGGGACACGCCTGCTCGTTTGCCTTCCTATACCAAAAAAAGGGGTAGAAGGAAGATTACTTCCTTCTCTTCCTTTTGATTACAAAAGGGAAGAAAGGAAGGGGGAATGTCTTTTAACTATTATCTTAAAGACAGTATAATGGCTTATCTTAAAAATATAAAAGAATTTTTTCAGCATATTGGTTATGTGGAAATCATCTTAGCTTGGAAGAGGCCTTTCTTGAGACCTGTAAAGCTATAGGCTAGATAAGTCTAAGTGGTACTGTTCCGAACCGTACTCTTAACAACTTCAGTAGTATATACATATATATCGTCACTCCCGTGGGGGTGGCAGAGACCACAGATCTCCATCTGCAACGATCTCGGCACACTTTCCTTGCTTCCTCCACATTCATTACTCTCTTCATGCAAGGCTGCCGGTTAAGGGTACTCTTGACCTGAAGTTTTTATGGAAGGCCTAAAAATTTCAGCAATTCCGTCAAAGTATGTTTTCCTTGGTCTTCCTCTACCGACCCTTCCATCCACATCCGCAACGTAAATTTGTTTTGTCAGTCGTCACTCATCCATCCTCTTTTATGTGTCCAAGTCATATAAGAATCCCTTCTTAAACTCAACTTTTGTCCACAACACTTTCTTTTACTCTGCATCACTCTCTTCATTCTTTATTGGATAGAATTCGGAAAGAAGAAAGCCGGAGAACCAAATTCATTGACACAGCTCTTCAAGTTAGCGGACTGAAGTGGCAATGGGCTGGACACGTTTGTCGGAGAATTGACAACCGTTAGAGTAGACGAGTGCTGGAGTGGAGTACTATGGGACGTAGATTTTTTCTCCGCATAATTTCAGTAGTGTTTCTCCACTTGCTAGATTCTACGTCACAGCGCGGCAAGAGTGTGGGGCGCCACTCGGCTCGTCGCCGGGGGCGCGGAGGGTGAAGCCCTAAGTCGCAGCGCGTTGCGACACTGCGCTCAAATATTACTCAATATGTTCTGCAACGACCACATGAACTTCAACGACGGCTCGTGCTGCGCCCAACCTGAGCACTACACCCAACTGCAGCTGCTCACCTTCGCCTTGTTTTTGCTCTGGTGAGTAAAACCAATTTTATATATAATATTTTGATTAAAATTAATTGGTTAGGCGTTACTTTCCCGAAATCTATTACTACGTGGACAGTCAGAACTTTTATTTACCTACGATCCGCGTCAAGCAAACAAAAAAAAAAAAAGAATTTAAACTAAATCTTACCTAATCCAACCACTATTAACAACACCAACACCAAACACACACCACCACTTTTCCACTTTGCACACTCCGAAACTCAGCCGCTCACAGGACGTAGCGCGGTAGTTGAGATACCACTCAGACGCCGGTTCTCTGCGGGAGTGTGGTACTTCTCCGAGCCGGCCCGTTCACGCTACAGACGAATAATATGCCATTCTTGACAAAGTATTTATCTGCAGCGTGGCTGTATAACTATAAATAAGGTGTAAGAGACAAGAGAAAGGGGGTCATGAAGTATACCTAAAGTAGAGTAGTTGTTAGCTTTTATCAATCAGAAGATATACCTACTTGTTTGTACGTGAGAGAGTATAGTTTGAATAAACTGTCTCTAAATCTAATGGCAGTAGTTGTGAGTAGAGAAATAAAACAGCACCCCCTCTCCCACCAAATCCTCCACCTCTTATTGACTGTACGTAATATCAGATGCCTGTGAATTTTAGCATATACAGTTAAACCCTCCTACAACGCGGTAGATTGCTTCCGCGTCACAGGAAAACGCGTTATACGTAGGATCACTGTATGTATAATCAATGTTCTTAGAACTCAAACTAGGAACAAAAACCTAATAAAATAATTTAATTTTATATGAACAAGATGTGTACGTACACGTACAAAGTTGATTATGAACTGTCAACAATAAATTTCACAGTACAAATATATGAGTTGGAAAGTCCCCGCGTTATACGAGGGACATGAAATCGCGTTATAAGAGTACCGCGTTATAGGAGAGTTTACGGTACTTTATACACACATGTTTACGCTTTCTTATTTAACCCTTATCGGTCGGTAGTTTTTTATATGATTGACTCTCGCTAGTTTGTAGCTACGGATACAGTTAATAATTGGAAAAGGTTATTAAATGATGATGATCAATTGCTCTGTTACGGATATTTAACTAATACGGCACTAGTGCTTGCATTTCACACAGAGCGAGTTTCAACGTCTTGTCACCTCCCACGGGACCTATGACCGCAGCGACAAAGTACTGTTGTCACGTGAGAGGTGACTTACGACCGCAGCGACAAAGTACTGTTGTCACGTGAGAGGTGACTTACGACCGCAGCGACAAAGTACTGTTGTCACGTGAGAGGTGACTTACGACCGCAGCGACAAAGTACTGTTGTCACGTGAGAGGTGACTTACGACCGCAGCGACAAAGTACTGTTGTCACGTGAGAGGTGACTTACGACCGCAGTGACAAAGTACTGTTGTCACGTGAGAGGTGACTTACGACCGCAGCGACAAAGTACTGTTGTCACGTGACAGGTGACTTACGACCGATAAGGATTAATATTATTATGTGACAGATTGTTTTTTCTTTCTCAGCGCAGTCCTTGCCATTCTAAGGGCCATATGGAATTGGTCACAGACATTCCGTCAGCAAATAGATGGTTACTCAATAGTCAATCAGAAAACAGTTCCCAAAGAACCACCTTCGCCGATGGTGGCTGTTGCCAAGTTGGGAATGATAATGGCTTACTTCTACCTGTGTGACAGGACAAATTTCTTTATGAAGGAGAATAAGTACTACTCTGAATGGAGTTTCTGGTTGCCAGTTGGATATGTCTTCGCTTTGGGCTTGTTTTTCACCGATGATTCCAGATCAAGCAGGTGATTTTTATTTTTTAATATGCTCGTTAGCAATTTTATAGATAGATAGATAGATAGCTTGGTTATTCAAGGTATAATACAAACAACATCAAAAGAAACAATCAAAATACAAATGAAGCTAAAAGTTATTGTACTGCACAAATTTCGGAATAACTTAAAGTCAACATTAACCCTTTCGGCCCGAGCGGTGACTATAGTCACCCAACGCCTGACGCTCGCTCTGTCCGAGCGGTGACTATAGTCACCCAACGCCTGACGCTCGCTCTGTCCGAGCGGTGACTATAGTCACCCAACGCCCGACGCTCGCTCTGTCCGAGCGGTGACTATAGTCACCCAACGCCTGACGCTCGCTCTGTACGAGCGGTGGCTATGGTCACCCAACATTTGACGCTCGTTATGTACGAACGGTGACTTAGGTCACTCGCGGCTCTTCATGAGCAGAATATATATGTTATCTCCATGGTAATCCATCGCAAGTATTTTGCACTTGTTTTACGCTGCCTAATAATAAACTGACGAAATGAGCAAATATTTTCTATTGCATTATGTTATAATTTTTTAAGTATTTTTTTTACGAGCGACTGCACTCGCTCTGCGTAAGATGCGTGGTATTGTGCGTCTGACGGGCGCTTGCAGTTGTTCCGCAAGTACGGACGCTTGCCGCGACTGCTCGGTCAGCGGGGACGGCGCGACGTAGAATGCGTCCGTACCGAAAGGGTTAATGTTCCAATGAATAGGCCTTGGTTCATCTTTAATGGTGTAGTTGGTTAACTACAGCGATGGTCATTCTTCCAACGCCTATTAGAGTATGCGTTACACAAAAAAAAAAAAATCTAGGTATTTCTAAAAATATGATGTAATTTTTCTAAGTAAAGGTACTAGCAATAAAGCTATATGAGAATATGAGCAAATTTTATAATATGGTGCCACGGATATAATGCATAATTTTGAACAGAGAAATAAATAAATATAATGAAACAAGAGAACCAGAGCGAGGTTAGTTTAATACCAGTGTAAACTGGATGAAACTATGAAGTGGTTGGATGAAAACCTGGGAGAACTTTTTGTTGTTCCAGTAAAATATTTTCAATGTTTTTTTTTTATGGGATAGGAAGGTATGCAAGGCAGACGAGCAGGCGTGTCACCTGATGGAAAGCAATCAACGCCGCCCATAGACATCCAAAGCGCCATAGGCAGTGCATTATGGGAGTGGGAGGGTGTTGGGCCTCCGGAACTCAGGCCGCTCGCCGTACGAAGCGCGGTAGCTAAGCTACCACTCAGACGCCGGTTTTTTGCGGGAGTGTGGTAGTTCCCCGGGCGAGCCGGCCCATTCATGCAACAGACAAATAATATGCCATTCTTGACAAAGTATTCGTCTGCAGCGTGAATGTACCACTAAGAAAAACGCAAAGTGTGTGTGAGTGAAAGTTCTACTATATTATTATTCATTAATGTTGTATATATTTAAGAGTCCTCCATCGAAATCAGACGGACGAATGGAAAGGTTGGATGCAGTTGGTAATCCTTGTGTACCAAGTGACCGGCGCTAGCAAGGTCTTACCGATCTACATGATGGTCAGAGCATTGGTCTCTGCGTATCTCTTTCTGACTGGATACGGCCATTTCTACTACACATGGAAGACTGGCGATACGGGGCTAGTTCGATACTTCCGTGTTATATTCAGACTGAACTTCCTCACCGTGGTTCTTTGTCTGACTATGAACAGACCATATCAGTTCTACAGTTTCATACCATTGGTGTCATTTTGGTATACGTTGGTAAGAATTTAACTTTTTATTATTATATTTATTTTATTTTATTAAGGACAATAAACAATAGCACAATCTTAAGTAACAAAAAAAATATAATAATTTAAACAGTAAGCTATTATGTAAGCTAGTGTAACTAATATCCACATATTTTATTTGTGTCGAACAAAAAATGTTGACAAAAGCGAACACGTGGGTGGGGGTGAGGGGGAATCCAAAATGGCGGAAAATAAGATGGCCGCCATACAAACCGAAAATCGTCATTTATGGGACATTTTCGCTGAAATTTGGCAGAAGTCCGAAACGCTCGGCGTAGCTTTGAGCGTTTCTTTGAAATCCAAAATGGCGGAAAATAAGATGGCTGCCATACAAACCGAAAATCGTCATTTATGGGACATTTTCGCTGAAATTTGGCAGAAGTCCGAAACGCTCGGCGTAGCTTTGAGCGTTTCTTTGAAATCCAAAATGGCGGAAAATAAGATGGCTGCCATACAAACCGAAAATCGTCATTTATGGGACATTTTCGCTGAAATTTGGCAGAAGTCCGAAACGCTCGGCGTAGCTTTGAGCGTTTCTTTGAAATCCAAAATGGCGGAAAATAAGATGGCTGCCATACAAACCGAAAATCGTCATTTATGGGACATTTTCGCTGAAATTTGGCAGAAGTCCGAAACGCTCGGCGTAGCTTTGAGCGTTTCTTTGAAATCCAAAATGGCGGAAAATAAGATGGCTGCCATACAAACCGAAAATCGTCATTTATGGGACATTTTCGCTGAAATTTGGCAGAAGTCCGAAACGCTCGGCGTAGCTTTGAGCGTTTTTTTGAAATCCAAAATGGCGGAAAATAAGATGGCTGCCATACAAACCGAAAATCGTCATTTATGGGACATTTTCGCTGAAATTTGGCAGAAACCCGATACGCTCGCATAGCTTTTTTGTTGTTCCTGTAAAATTTACTCACATTGACTTACGAATTGTGACCTCTGTTGTATTTAGTTTAGATTTCTCCAAAAATATTCTCCCCCAGATGTTTGTGATCTTCGCTCTCCCGCCTCACATAACCCAGTCGTCGAGCCACACGGTGGAATCGAAGCCATATCAATACCTGTACATCGCGTTGAAGATCATAGGTCTGCTCACCATAGTGACGGTGCTGTATATGAGCGAGGTGTTCTTCCAGAAGATCTTCGTGACCAGGCCATGGAAGGCGCTGTTCGTTAACTCCGATGACGATATACACCAGTGGTGGCTCAGGTGGAAGCAGGATCGGTGAGATTGTTTTGATATCCTTTCATTAGCTGAATTGTACAAGTCAGCATAATAGTGCAGGGAATACAGTAAACCCTCCTATAACGCGGTAGAACGGTTCCGCGGTTTAGGAAATCGCATTATACGAGGAATCACTGTATGTATATACAATGTTCCTAAAACTCAAAAACTAGGAATAAAAAATTAATAAAATAATTTAATTCTATAAGAACAAGATGTGCAAACGTTACAATGTTGATTATGAACCGTCAAATCAAAAATCAAATCGAAAAATAAATTTCATAGTACAAACATATTACTTGGGAAATCCCCGCGTTATACGACGGACATGAAATCGCATTATACGAGTATCGCGTCATAGGAGGGTTTGCCGTAACAGACTGCGTAATAGATCTAGGAAGTACCCTCTTAGAATATCGGCGTCAAGAAAATGCTACCAGCATTTTACTGTGTTACAGCATTTTGTACTGTGAGTTCAGATATTCCGGAGGCCCGATTCCTTTCACCTTCTTTTATTTTCTTCTTTCCCTTCTATTGTTTTCTCATTAAAATATGGAAGGGGAAGAAGGAATAAATGGGAGAGCCATTGATTCCTTCTTCCCCTTCCATATTTTTTCTTCACTGGGCATCTCCGTTTTTTTTCACAGCCCATGTATATCCCATTGTTGAGCACGGATATCTCTATTTCTGAAAGAAGGGGAGGGGGGTTTGGGCCTCCGGGACTCAAGCGCTCACCGGACGACGCTTTTTTTGGCTCGGGTTGTAAGTCTCCATTTTGCGGTTTACTACGTTTTCGCTTTTTGGCGCCGATATTCTACAACTTATTCTTTTAAACCTTGATTTTTTTTTAATGTGTGTATTTCGAAATCGGCTAAAATGTTATTAAATTTATTATTGAAAATTGTTTTGACTGTATTAAATGGTTAGTATAGTATAATATTAATTTAACGAAGAACTACGGCCACGCATGGCCGGTTTTACTAGTATTATATAGAACTCTCTTTCCACAGGTATTCGATGGCTTACGGCATTATATTCGCCACAGCTTATTTACTCGCCCAGCGCTACAGCCTCCTGGACGACAACAATCACAACAATCTGTTCACACCTGGTCTATCCCTGACCGCCACTCTCCTAGCTTTTATCGGTATCGGCAGCTATGTCACCTTCACCTTCCTCTGCTCCAACATCTTCGACTGCAACGAAATTCACAGCTACGTAGCTTTCTTGCCAATAGTCAGCTATATAATACTTAGAAATGTATCCGGCTCGCTAAGGACCAAGCATTCGAATTTGTTCGCATGGTTCGGAACAATTACTTTGGAGTTGTTTGCGAGTCAGTCGCATATCTGGCTGGCGGCTGACACTCATGGTGTTCTAGTCCTCATTCCAAGCGCACCCATACTTAATCTAATGCTAACGTCGTATATATTCATTTTCACCGCTCACGAAATCCACAAATTGACCGGCATAATATTGCCTTACGCTGTGCCCGACGATTGGAGGTTGGTATTGAGGAATTTCGCGATATTCCTAGCGATTTTAGTACCGATTGGCATACACGATGGTATGTTTTAAGCGATTTTTGTTTCATCCTCTTATAAGGTTGTAAGGGCATAGGAGTCAAACCACGTCGAATGCTCAAATGATGCTGACTTATTAATACTATGGGATATACAATTTACAGGCAGGCTTATACGTGTTTAAATATTATATACTACACTCTGGTTCAGTGGTACTCAAAATTTTTCATACGTGTTAGTTATGGTGTCGCAGGCTGCAAAAAAAGAAATAAAAATGTAATAAATTAGGAAGGACTCATTTCCTTCTTGGATGGGTCAACCACAAAAGCCCAACGGGCCGCAGATTGAGTATAGCTGATCTATTTTTATATGCGACTGCCGCTTTAGGATTCAGTGGTAGCAACCATCTTGAATCCCACTTCAGAATAAATACCTTTATGTGAGCTATTTGTTACTACAGGTATTTATTCTGCGTCTGGGTGACCCAACCAATCCGCCGTGGCGTGTTGGATTAATGTCAATTCCTCTAGAAATGGATAGTCCTAGAAACTTGAGTGGATGAATATAAAAGTATTTTATTGACGATTGAAAATTTGAATGAGATATATGTATGAATATAATATATAGGGAGTGTGTAAATAATTAATTGTGTTAGATGCTTACCGGATTCGAATTTGATTATCTTATAAAAAATTACGCAAATAAACCTAAATTATTCCGCGAAAGCAATTGATTTTTAATAAATAATCCAGATTATTTAGTAAATCCCTAATTCGTTATTAAAATTTATTATTATTATTGGAGTCAGGCGTTACTTTGCGGAAATCCATCACTATATGGACAGTCAAAAGTTTTACTTAGCTAAGATCCGCGACAAGCAAAACAATAACAGAAAATTAATAATGTGTGTTTTTCCGTTGGGTTTAGTGGATTTATTTGGAACTTAAACCAAAAACTTACCGAAAATCGGCCATCAACTCTCCACCCAAGACAACCGAAAAGACTTTTCGGTTGTCTTCCGTAGAGTCTACTATACCTGAAGATGCCTCGTGTTGGGGCGAAACACGTGTCGTGTACAAGATGGAAAAGTGATAGTGTGTGTTTGGCGTTGTGTATAGTGGTTGGTGGGTGGAGAGTTGATGGCCGATTTTCGGTAAGTTTTTGGTTTAAGTTCCAAATAAATCCACTAAACCCAACGGAAAAACACACATTATTAATTTTCTGTTATTGTTTTGCTTGTCGCGGATCTTAGCTAAGTAAAACTTTTGACTGTCCATATAAAATTTATTAATTCTGAGAAGATATGAAATATATAATATAACGTAAATTACATAAGAGGTTATTTGCTAATGTTTTCGAATATGATCTGTGGCAGAGATGTATAAGTATCAAATTTGTTTCCAGTTAAAAAAATTATACATATATATCGTCACGCCTGTCTCCCGTAGCGGTAGGCAGAGACCATAGATCTCCATCTGCTACGATCCCGGCACACCTCGCTTCTTCCATACTCATCCATCCTTCCTTTATAAAAATATAATTATCACATAATCTAAATTATCTGCCAAAGTAATCGAGTTAGCCGTAATAAATTCAAATTTTTGATAAAAGTATTATGTTATTATGTAATATTAAAATACTTGTTGCAACTCATTTTCTTAATTCTGAGAAGATATGAAACGTATAGTATAATAATATTATTTTAATAAAAGTATTTTTATACGTACTATAGAGCATAAATGAGCGAGAGTATTATAATTTTTGTATATTTTCTTAATTCTGAAAAGATATGAAACGTATTGTTTTATAATTGTACAAACCGTTTTTTTTTTTTATTTTATAGTATAATAATATTATTTTAAAAAAATTTTTATACGTACTATAGAGCATAAATGAGTGAGAGTATTATAATTTTTGTATATTTTATAAGTAAATTACGCGTTAAATATTCGATTCTCACGAGGGCGAAAAGCGACCAATGACGAGCCGTTTCGCTGCAATGGATGGCAGCGGATGGAGCTCTGTGGTCTCTGCCAACCCCTGCGGGGGATAGGCGTGAATATATAAAAAAAAAAAATATTCGATTTGATTTCCGGCGTAGGCGGAGGGGTATGAAAGGCGTTATTCTTATCCCTATATTATAATATTCTTATCCCTATCGGCAAGTCTTAAAAATTGTCATATTTGGATATTATGGCATATGCTTAAGGAGGCAAATTGGACATGTCCAAATCATCTCGGGTTGCTATTTTGATTATTTTCATGCGGGTATTTTGGCATCTGCTCTAACCTACTTAACATTGTTAATTTATTATTTCGGAATTAGATTGCTTGATTCGATGTATATCTTAAGTACAATAAAAATACTGTATTTAATACCAGAGAAGCGATCTTAAACAGACAATGTATTCTATGAACGAGACGCTCGTAGAAACATTTGCGTAACATTATATATATTAAAGATTGAATAATAATTAATTAATATATTGTATTACAAAAGGCCATCGTCGGCTTACTTATCAAAATTTGTAACTTCAAAAAACATTTTTCCCCTTTACTCTATATTTTTGACGACATTTAACGGATTATATTAAAGACATCCGATGGAATGGCATTTACGTTAAAAAAAAAAAAAATTATATATATATATATATATATATATATATATATATATATATATATATATATATATATATATATATATATATATATATATATATATATATAAAGCTTTAAAAATCATTAAAAAAATGATTTTTAAATTTTTTTGCGAATACAAAATTTTCTATTGGTCGTAGAGATGTGAAACTGAGACCGTTCCACGCAGTGTTTTTTCTGATCCGAATTTCTGATTTTTTTTGACATCTGTCATTTACAGCGATTTAGCTTTTTTGCGTCGATATACCAAACGGAATAAAAATTTCTCTAAATATGAAAGAATTTTTTTTATGGGATTGAAGGGCAAACGAGCGTGCCTATCCACCCATAGACAACTGCGACACCGTAGGTATTACGGAAGCGTTTGCCTATAGGCCTTTGGAATACGTGCACGCTTGTGTTTCGAATGTTTCTATATCCTATCTGCTTGGAAACACCGATACGACAATGCTTTTTAACGTTTCTGTAAAATTTACCCATAAAATTACGAATTCTCATAACTTGGCCGACGATATTTTTAATTCAGTCATAATAATGATTCATTTTTATCAATTAGCTGTTTCTATATATTTAAAATATTACTGGTTTAACACCTATTTTTCGCTAAGCGATAGTCAATAAAATATTAAATTATTTTTTTTTATTTCTTTTATTTGATGGCAATTAGTTAACTATTATGCCAGTGTCAAGTAAATACGATAAAATGAAATCTCTTGAAATATAATCAGTCATCTCATCACGTTACGTCTTTATAAAATGGTGGCTACTCTATCAAAACCTTCTTTGGACTTTTTCAGTCACTTTAAAAAGCTGCGATAAACGCATTTATTTTATATCAATTCAGTTCTATGCCTTAAGCTAACTATATTGCATAATACACCACCATAATTAAACAATATAACTGATAATAATATAAAATTAGGAAATGAAATAAAAACGCAACGT
Source organism: Baronia brevicornis (assembly GCA_031353405.1). Taxonomy (NCBI): domain Eukaryota; kingdom Metazoa; phylum Arthropoda; class Insecta; order Lepidoptera; family Papilionidae; genus Baronia; species Baronia brevicornis. The sequence goes on from JASFAT010001773.1 coordinate 16,078, forward strand.
CACTGATTGGGAAAAGTCCATATTATATTATTGATAAATAGACTGAATACGTAATAACAGATAACATTTTTATATATCATATTAATACTAGTCAAGTGAAGTAATAACTAACATAGGGTTTATTTATTTAAGTTTTATTGTCTTAAACTTAAAAACAGCATACAAGGGGCGGAATTAATGCTTATTTATATTGTGTGCTAGCCAAACAAAGTTGTCTTTGGCTGATCACAACGTATGAATTAAATCTACAATTGAATGAAGGCCGTAAAATAATATAATATCGCCGTAGTAATATGTCATTAATGAATTGATTAATGTCGTAAATGAATAATAAAAATATATTTATATAATATTTATTATTGCAATAAATTCTACGAATACGTAGAATTTTCTTATTCGACTGTGAATGACTGAGACAACGCCCTACAAAGTCGTAGGCGAAGTTATAATGGCCGATATAGTCTCTTTTTTCTGTTCATTTACGGCAATTAGTTACAACTATTATGCCAGTGTCAAGTAAAATATAATAATATCCAATCTCTTGAAATGTTCCAAGTCAGCTTATCACGTTACGTCTTGATAAAATAGTGGCCATTGTACCAAAACCCATGGACTTTTTCAGTCAACTTAAAAAGTTACGATACACGTATTTATATCATATCACTTCACTTATACAACTTAATCGAACTATATTGCATAATACGCCACCACAATTAAACAATATAACTGATAATAATATAAGATTATGAAAATGAAATAAAAACACAATGTCACTGATGTAAGTTGGCGGGAAAAGTCCATAAGTCTCTTTGTAAAGCTTCAATGTAAAAAACAATTTTATAAAGTGTCTCTGTTATCTGTGGCTTTATTACGTGTTACTGTAATGTTGTCCATATTACACACGGTATGCGTGACAGAGATAGCTCTACGTAGCAGAAGATGTGATTGTGGTTGACATGCTTCCTTAACCGCGTTGTCTATAAAAAGGCTTCTGCTTTGTAGTGTTTTCACATGTTTTGTCTTTATTACATCTGTATGAATAACAGAGATAGAACTCTATAAAGCCGAAACTAACAAATTATGATCGCCGGTACCCCTTAAAGTTAGTTGTGTATTATTATTATTGGGAATATTATTTGTGTAAAGGAAAAAAATTGTATATAATGTGTCAGCGTTGTAAATATTCGGAGAATCAAACGCACTGTGATGTTAAAAATTTCTAAGCTTTGTACTGTGTAGTTTAATGTATTAATTAAATAAAGTGTCTTAAATTATAATCATTTGTTTTATTTCCCGCTACCGTACTTGTAATGGATTATTGACTTCTTTAAAAAAATACTATATTACTATATATTATACATTAAATGTAATAACAATTCAAATTTAGTTTAGTATTATTTAACAAAAAAAAAAGATTTCATTAGAACTGATGCTAAATTATTCAATTTTGGTGTACCCCTCCATAGTAAAGACTTACGATTTACAGAACACGTGATATGCAGAGACAGATCAGTGCCTGTGACATTAATTGTTTTTCTTTGATGGCAATAAGCTACAAGTATTTTGCCAATATCAAGTAAAATAATAACAAGTATGTTGAAACTTAAATTCAAATTGTCACGAAGTATTCTTGATAAAATGACCACTTTACTTAAACTTGCATTGACTTTTGCAGTCAAGTTAAACAGGCATAATACACGCATTTATTTAATTTCACTTTACTACTAAGCATTAATTAATCTATACTGAGTAATAAGTGACCAGAATTAAACAGTATTGTACTAGGATCGGAAAAATGAAATCGGCCACTAGTTTCACTTCTCTTCATTTTAACTTTCACTTCTCTTCACTTTACTTCCACTTTTCTGCTACTATTCTTCCGTATAGAACTTTTAAATTCTCATTCCACACACTTTTGCCCCTTTATATAGGTAAAACGATCGAAAGTTCTAGCAATACCAATATTCGAAAATGTTCCAGCAATGTGTATTCTTTTCTAGACATCGTCCTGTCTCTTTCCCATGCGCAGCTATTTTCTATTTACTGTTCTTGTCACGCATTGACAAGTTATGTCAACTTATTTTTAAAAGTTGTAATGCCTTGCTTGACCAGGATTTTGAGATTTCGAAATGAGGTTTTAATCGTTTCATAAAAACATGAGTTTTTCATGTGTTACGCAACAATATAACTGATAATAAAGTGAGATTATAAAAATAAAATAAAAACTCAACGTCAGTTATATGTAACTTGGCGGGAAAAGTTCCATTACGTTATTATTTATAGAGATGTTAACAATAGGGTGTCGGTGTTTAAAAAAAACATCCATAACAAGCAAAATTTATTTACTTAATTTTTACATTGTCAGTGAATAAGATGTAATAATTATATTGATTATACATCTTAACGATAGGAAGGTGGGTAAAGTGTAAACTTTTATGTACATTTTTAATTCTTTCCATAACTTACAAATGATTTCAAAATGTTAATATGCCCAATAATATTGCAAAATAATAGGAAATGTTAATTATAAATATAGATTATTGGATAAAATTCATCCATAAACAAACCGTTACATATATATTACAGCCGAGACTCGATTAGATAGAGATTATATAGGCTAATTGTTGTAAGACATTCGGACAATCGTAAATACAGATAAATGTATGAAGATTTTTGTATATAGATGTTATTAACTCTAGAAAGATAACTTATTTCGCCCACGCACACATAATGCTAAGTGTTTATTCAAAATAACTGTCGTACGTGAGTGTTTATTCACAAATTTATTTGATCGCATTTGGCAATCCGGATAATCGCGAATTTATTCGTACCTATACCTGAAGTCCGAACAATCGAGTCTCCACTATTATAAAAAAAAGTTATCCAATTAATGCCACAATTATGTAAATAAACCTTATTACTTAGGGCCTGTTTTTTTTTAAATTGGTGGTTTAAAGACACATGTGGTCAATTGTTAAAAATAATAAAAATGTTGTTAAAAGTTTAATTATGGAAATAATAAAAAAATTTATATGTTTTAAAAGTTTACGACATAAATAGGAAATTAATATAATTATTCCACTCGACATCGACAAAAGTACAACCAATCTAGTAAGTTTTGAAAACTCTGCTCCTATCTTAGTCTCAAAAGCGGAGCCTTTAGAAACACGTAGCTAATAAAAGATTTTTCTAATAAAAACTCGATCTATATGTGTATTGCCTGTGTATATTGGACTACTTATTAAAAAGATTGCTTGTAAACAGGTAAATTATATATAGAAATTTTTTAAAAAAAGGTTTATTCGCATAACTATAGCTTGATTGTTATATGTTTCTGGAGTGTTAATTTATACTGAAAAAGCAAAAATGTCTACATCACAAGCAACGCGAGAACTTTCCGGCTTATTTACACTAATAGTGCGTTCATACTTATTTCCTACGTGATCTACTTAAATATTATTTTTATGGTCCTACAACATTATTATACCGAGTACTTTGCTTTATGTAAGTTAATTCAAATATGATTTTCAAATAATTCAATTCAGTGGCAAATAAATGATAATAAACCAAAGAATAGCAGCTATTACGTAAAGAAGAGACATTTCGTAGAAACCAACCGATTTTTTACCTACTACAGGAGTATCCACCTATTTGTACACGTAGTTATGTATGCATTGTTATCGAAAGATTGTCAATGAATCAACACTTAAAGGCAGCGAGCTATCCAAAAGAGAGAGAGAGAAATAAAGGCAGGGCTTTAAATAAGCATCATAAGTACCTCTCTTGCAATTCTTACGCATTATCATGTTGCTTTCAGTTCGGATACCGTATATTAACCCTTAGCGGTCGTATGTTTATTTTCAGCCACCAAAAAAAGAAACCGTGCTAATCTTATTCTGAACTCATCCATGTAACAATTTACAATTTATCTGCACAAATATCTAGAGATAGACGTTACGCACCAAGATCAGCCACAATCAAAGACAAATTTTTCAACGGGTTCTAAGATTTTTGGACCTAATGTACCTCTTCATTTAACAGGACCTATCGACTTTTTCAGACGTTTTTTCACTGTTTGAAATAATTGTACTAATAGAGACGAATAAATATGCCAAAAATAAAATAGAACACAAGAGCGTATCAGATCGATTAACATGAAAATACTGGATCAATGTGACGAAAGAAGAGTAAACAGCTTTTTTATTATTTGGAAAATTCATTGTGATCGACTAGTACGATACTTATGTCCTAATTTAATACGTCCGAAAAGGATAAATGACCTTTAAATCAATGACCTTTAAATCTCGTCTCGTCTCTCCAATCCACGATTAAAAATCGAAGTTTTTATTCCTTAGATAGAATTTGCTGTCTATCAGTATTCACTCCCATAGTTATATACCTATAGAGGCGGCTTTGTCTATGGTGCAGTGCCGTGTTCTGACGCTGGACGTTATAGCATAATCAAAAAAAATTGTTTCTCAATACAAAATGACTAATCAGCTGATCGAGTTAGTATGTAAATCGGTTTTTTTATAATCTCCATTTTTTAACATTGACATAATATTTATGCAGACATGCTAACATTTGTATCTATTCCATTTTCATCTCGCGCTTATTAGAGGGCGCTAGGGTACAATGATTGCACACGGGCGCTATTTGGGCTAGACACGCCTCTGGTCACCTAGTATAACACCTACGGGAAAAAATGGCGTGGTCATATTCTAAACTGGGGACAAAAAATTGTAGCGGGAAAATGAGTGTCCCTTCTATACGTAATAACATTATTATTCTTTGGTCGATAGTTAAAACTTTAGAATAGATTCTGCTTTAGGACGTTATTGTATCAATAATATAAATAAAAAATGCTTACATTTGGAAATAAGAATGGTGATTTTTCTTAAATATTGAGTCTTCTATAAGTTGTCTCCCAAAATATTTTTAGTGCATTTAATAATATTTTCAAAATTAAAATAGATTCTTAGGTGTGAATTTACAAAATGGTGTTTGTATCACTATTGTAAAATATTTTTATTGACAACGTAACAGGTTATAAAATTACTGAATATATAGTAATATTTGGACTGGCTCAAATAGTTGACAGTGAGTTATTATTATTAAAAAAAAAATATTTCTTTCATTGGCATAATATCTTAGTTGCTTAATTGTTATTAAAGAAGAAATGGAAAATAAAATGGGATACCTTAATAATAACCATTTTGAGCCAACATTACACGTACATTCCATCACAGTAATTCGTTATAAGTAAATATGAAATATTATAACGATAATACAATAATAATTCAATATTATAATTACAATATACCTACATAAGTTAAAACTATATTGCTTACAGTAGTTAGGTGCTTTTAAGTTGCTAATTTTATTAAAGTTAATTCATTTTTAGGCAACATTTTAACATCAGACAAATAATTAGGTAAATACATTAATAAAAATAACTACAAACTTAATCTCATAAAAGGATAAGATGTCAAAAAATAAGAACATAGATAATAAATACTCTTAGTCAAACCATAGATTAGGCGAGTATAGGTTAAGATGTAGTAAATATTAAAAAGGAAAAAAGAAATAAATTTACTTAAATTAGATTTACACTTAAAAAGTCAATAATGCCAAAAAACACCACTCACACGATCAGACTAGAAATGAAAGAAGAGCTGTTTAAGAGTTAAGTTTAGAAAATCAGTCTCAATGAACAGGCCGTTATTTTCATAATTTTAAGTTACACTACATTACGCGTGACGAGGCTTAAGCGATGAACACTAAAGAATCTAGTAGCCATGAAACACTACAAGTTAGTGCGTATTTAATTTAGTAAAGTAAATGTATCTATTATACCCACTATTTGGTAATTTTTATTAACGAAATATTCAGTAATGTAACGTTTTATTGCTAAATGTCATAATTATTTTCTACATGACGTGTGTTAACGTATAAGTTTAATTTCGGACATTTTCGAAAAAGGCTAGATGTCATTGATCTTAACCGTTAGAGTGCTAAGCGGCGCAAAAGTGATGCGATAGTTTGAATCGAAAATTGCGCCGCAGCGCAAAGCTGCCGCGCGCATCAATGTGTTATTGGTGCTTCATGGTAGTGGACGATAATCTCGCGCATAATTTGTTAGGAGAGTGCATATTTATACATTTAAAAACAACTTTTTACAGTTTTTATATATTATTTCATATATATTCACAAAAATTGCTTAGCACTAAAACGGTTAAAACCAATAATGTAGGTATATGTCAACATTTTCATGAGTATACGTACATATATTACGATATTTAAAACAAAACTACACACACCTAAAATAATTTGAAAGCGACTACAATTGGTTCACAATCGTATATTAGGACATCAGTCTTTATTTAGTCAAATCACATAAAATTATTGCTGTGACTGTGACTAATGTTATTTTTCATGTAGTTTCGTTTATAAATAAGGGGCTATCCATAAATTACGTTATATGAATTCCACTTTATATATGTGGCGCTACAAGGGCAAAATTCATCCCTCTCTTGTCACTCCATGTCACACTTTGTCGACTAACTAACCACCTTAACGTGTGAAATTGTTTATGGATAGCCCCTTATGTCTTATAATTGCCGTTATACAACATTAGGGGCATTGTATAAATGTTACCATACTACAATTTATTCTTGTGTAGGTACATAATACACATGTCAAAATCTTCTAGGTATTCGCTTACATATCATTGTACATAAATAACCATATTTATTAATTCGTGTAAGGTAGAATTGGTATTAAGGTAATAAGTGTTGGGTGGCAGAATTTGGATATAAGTCGAATATTCATGATGTTGACAGTGTACTTGCGGTAATCCGACAAGCGTTTTACAGGATGATGTTGGATTATCGAATTATAAACAGACCGGAATTTTTTGAACAAGAGTACCTCATAATCCGCCAAACCACGAATCATACTACATAATTGTGTACATATATAATATGAATGTGGAATTTGGTAAATTAAACATCACAATGGAGAGCTAATATTTCATTATAAATATAAACTCATCAGTGGTATAGATCTTACAAAAACAATAATGGTGGTGCGTAGAAGCTACAACCTGTCCAATCATGCATTATATTGGTGAAGATTTGCCGAAATTTTTGTGTACAATCAACAGTGACAGCTGTTTCGGATTACAGGAGGCGCCGGATTAGACAAGGTCCAGAATACCGCGGGTCCACCATAGTAGTTTAGCTTGAAAACCTCATTATGTAAAATTGTGAATAATTGTAGAAGAATTTAATAAAAGAATCTAAAAAAGGAGTGTCAAGGGGAAAGCAGAAAGGGGAAAGGAGTTGGGTCTAATTAAAGGCCGAATCAATATTTTATGCAAAATGAAAAGTCACACTGGGATATGTTTATCATTGCACATTTTTCGTTACGTTACGTTGCTGGCCTTTGACAAATGTGTAACATGTTTTTGAAGATACCAATGTCGTATAGGTACTGAAACACCCCTAGAGGTGCTTTGTTCCATAGGATCATGGTGCGTAGAAAGAAGTTTCGGGAAAAACGCATCGTACTGAATCGTTTTTTATCCAGATGGCGGGGCTGAAACTTTTCTTTGTGGTGAGTTGTGCGGTTGTGCAATTCAGCGCCAGGAATTATTCCGAATGATTTCTCGGAGCACTTCTCATGGTAATATCGATAAAAGACGTTTGAGACTGACTCAAGTAGGGTAAATTTTTTCATATAATTGACTGCGACGATTTAAAATTATAACTAAGTAACATTTTTTTAAGTATTATTTATAAACTTAAAGTTGCAAATAAAGATTTATATGAAAATATTTACTTTAAGATTTGTGTTTTTCAGTTTTGACGAAATAACAAGTATCTATTCTATTGGTGCAGTATGATTTTAACAATTTATTTAGTATGTGCTTATATTCATACATACAATTGTATAATGTTTATATAGTATATAGTAATTGTGCATATGGTATACCGATTTTTTGGGCCTTTAGTTTTTTTTCTTACATGCTATCAACTTATCGTTAGTCAATATTAATTTACTTGAAAAGGAAAATTTCTCTCGAAATCCGGTATTTACAATATGAAACAGTGTGCTCTTTATTTACACAGTAGCAAAAAGTGCACAAAAGACAAAAATCACAAAATATTTATTTGAGCAATACATTTAAATATATTTACACAAGTATTCGTTTCAATTATTTATTATAATTTGCAAAGGAAGTATTTTATAGCTAGCTATAACGCGCGTTCCAAGTATTATTTTATTAAATGAAACATGAATCTATAAAATTTCTACGATATTTGCATAACTTACGCCATTAGATACGATTAAGTTCTTAAAACACAAGTTATTGCTATTCGAAAAATTATTTATAGTTCAAAGCGATTCTAATAGATCAATTTATAGACACCAAAAGTGTAACAAAAGGAAACGGAAATTTGCACATACAATAAATAACATTTAAATCTACCGAAACTTTTTAACATCACTACATCCGGGTTTCTTATATTACAGCATATCACATTTACGTTAGAATTTTGTATACTTAAGTGTCAATATGACAGCTGTCAAAAGGCAGAATTTATCTGCTTTGTCCGAATATTTCAATTCACTGCGGCCAATTTGGTTCGATAAATTATGTCTTCGTTTTGTATTAGAGTAAATTAATGGGCTTTCGTATTTATTATTTAATAATATTGTCAAAGAAATCTTGTATATAGAGTGCATTATCATACCTTATAGATCTTATTGTTTTTGTTTTTTTAATTCGGTTGTCCGCCATTTTTGCAACAGCATAATAAGATTTGTTGATATAAAAAAAAATATTATATAACAAACAAAATGTTACTTTGAAATTTGCTTATATAAACATTCAAATGAAATTTAGATATATTAGTATTTTTTGTCATAACAGACTTAAGTATTAATCAGAAACATCGTTTCCAGTGGCTGTGTTCAACGTCCTTGTATCATCACTCAACAACGGCTTATCGTAGCGTCTCTGTCTGCTAATTTTAGGTCTTGATACCCCTAAAAGAGGTGCGGATATCGCGTGTTCAGACATGCGGCTTAGTTCCTTACGACCCTGCAGCAAAGGGGAGGTGACACTGGACGATTCGTCACCCTCGTCGTCAGACAATGCGGGGTAGCTTTCTTTCATTTTTAGGCTACGCTCCAATCGTCGAAGGAATCTGAAACACATTTACCATATATACATATACATAAAAAGATTTTAATTACATAATAATTTGTACTCTGTTTATTTCGAGAACTAGTCTTGCTAGTGGCATAAACTATTTTGAAGCATTTCTCTCTTATTAGCTTTCTGTTTTAGTCCATCGAAAAAAGAGCCCATTTAGTAGAAAATTTATTGGTATATGTAATTTCTATTATACATACCATTTTTGACAGAAATACAACCAGTACACTAGTAATATGGTATGTTTCATATTCTAGACGGTTCTATTTACATCTCGATTGAAAGTATATGGGGGCGTATTAGAATTAATATCATCATCAACAGCCTGCGGCAGTCCACTGCTCGACATAGGCCTCCCTGATGGAGCGCCACATAGCCCGATCTTCGGCTACACGCATACAGTTTCTGCCAGTCGCCCAGCGCAGATCGTCGCACCATCTAGCCGGGAGGCGTCCCACACTACGTTTACCAAGACGCAGTCTCCACTCCAGCACTCGTTTGCTCCAACGATTGTCGGATCTCCAACAAACGTAACCAGCCCATTGCCACTTAATTTGCTAATTCGAAAGGCTATGTCGGTGACTTTAGTTCGGATTTGTTCATTTCGAATCATATCTACCAGAGAAACTCCGAGCTCTCTGAGCGACTCTGAGTTTATGAAGCAGACGGTCTGTCAGCGTTCGCGTTTCGGCGCCGTAGGAGAGTAAGGATCGGACACACTGGTCGAAGACTTTTTCGTATGAATATCATTACTTAGTTATTTTATGCAATAGACAAAACTAGTTTTATATGCATTGTGGCGCCATCTGTTGGCAGATTATGTAAGAATAATTTTGGTATATATAAAATAATTATAATAATTGTGATTTGTGTAAAGTAAATTATTCAGAATTATGTAAAATTCATATAAATATAGATATTTTGAATAATTAGTCTATACTTTAAGAATTGTTTTAAAATAATTTCATTTGTTTGTTAAAAAAGATGTTGTTGCTGTGTTGGAGCAAATTTATATTAATATTTATATCGTGCACCTTTTGTTCGCCTTCTGGATTTTGTGTATAAAAACCTAAATACAGTCGGGGCGAGATTCATTCTAGTTACAACCGTAGTTGGATCAACAACCGTTTTAACAGACGAGTGCGCGAGTGGAGACTCGTCTCGGCAAACGCAGTGTGGGATGCATTGCCTCCATACTAGATGAAACGACAGTCTGAACAAAGCGGCTAGCAGAGACTAGCCGCGTGTAGCCAAAGATGGGGCTGGTGGTACACCGTGGGTGAAGCCTATGTTCAGTGGTGGACTGCCGTGGGCTGATATCGGTTTGGGCAAGCGTAGTCGCCATAATATACATTTTGTCGAACCCTAAGTAATATATCGCGACTGCAACCAGCGTTCCACACAGGTCACCTCGATGGAAGGTTGGTCGCTAACCGCTCTCGGCTGAAGGAAATGTGGTGGCAAAACACTGTCTACAGGGTTGAAAATTTGGTGGTCAGACTGCTTTCTCATCGTATAGCAAAGCTCACTATAATATATGGACAGTCAAAAGTTTTACTTAGCTAAGATCCGCGACAAGCAAAACAATAACAGAAAATTAATAATGTGTGTTTTTCCGTTGGGTTTAGTGGATTTATTTGGAACTTAAACCAAAAACTTACCGAAAATCGGTCATCAACTCTCCACCCACCAACCACTATACACAACGCACACTATACACACCAACCACTATACACAATTAATAATCTCACTATAATAATAAACGATAAAAATATAATTAATTCACCTTATCTGATTACTTATAGTTCTGAGCTTACTGACTTTGACTGGCTTACGGGAGTCTTCTGTCAAATCTAAGCTCGAGGATATTTTTGAAGAAGTATCCTGTAAAGAAACGAAATAACGCATAAGACTGTTGATATAGCTTAAAATGCGTCAATTCGACATGATTTAATGAAAATGTAGTAATTACGCCATCTTTATTTTTCTGCTGTTTGTTAAATATATTTTTCAATTGTTTCTATTATTTCACACTCTTCCTGTATGTATTTATATACCTTGTTCAAATTTTCAATCGTTAATAAAATATTTTTTTATTCGTCCACTCAAGTTCAAATACATTTTTTTTAAACTGGATTACACTTGAGGTTAATACAGTTTTTTTCAAATATTAATTAATTAATTAAAATTAGTAAGTTAACCTTATGTTTATATGGGAGAAATTTCTCTTATATAAGATATTTAATAGGATATAAAAGTATGAATTGACTTTAATTTTTTTTTATATGACTTGTATGTTTGGGTTGTATTATTATAATGTCTCTGTATCATCTTTACTCCTGCTTTTAGACCTATAAAGGATCTAGCCTTAGATCAAAGAAAATACAAAATTGCTATATAAATAAGTGCTAAGCACTTCAGTTATGGATGGATGCATTAATTATAAATATTGTACTGTTCACTTTAATAAGTAAATATAAACAGACCATAGACATAAATACGTATTTTCTTTTCTTTTCTTTGATGGCAATTAGTTATAACTATTATGCCAGTGCCAAGTAAAAAACAATAATATCCAATCTCTTTAAAAATAACTTGTCAGCTTTTCACGTTACGTCTTGATAAAATGGTGGCTATTCTACCAAAACTTAGACATTTGCAATCAACTTAAAAAGTCACAATACACGCATTTATTTCACCTTATTTCAATTATACGCCTTAATTGAACTACATTTTATAATACGCCACCACAATTAAACAATATAACTGATAATAATATAAGATTATGAAAATGAAATAAAAACACAACGTCACTGATGTAAGTTGGCGGGAAAAATCCAAGTACCAATTAGTAAAGTGAGCAATGTGTGTAGTTGTTATATGTATATTAGTTATTATTTAAATTCAAATATAATATTATTCAAACATTTTTAGGAAGTCAAATTAAAAGATATTAAAATTATTTATTTATTCAAATTAAGAAATTATGTTAACAACTGACTAAAGCTGATTTTTTTAAATATGACGATAAATACGTAAGTCGCCATCCATAGACATCTGCAATACCACAGCCATTTCAAAATTGTTGCAGACATTTGAAAAAACTGTAGGTTTGTCTTCTGATGGTACCAATATTGTATTGATTCAAAAATAACGCTAAAACGGTTCCACAACGTTGTGGTGCGTGAAAAGAAGGTTACTTTAAATCTTTGACTTTTACAACCCTTTAGTTTTTTAGTTCCATAGACAATCAGAATAAATGCTGAATGGTCTTATTTACACATTTACTTATGTTTTAGTGAAAGGAAATTATATTCGCTACAATTCCAAATAAGTAGTTCGAAACAGTATAAATACGACTAACTCTACTGATCTTGAAGTAACTTTTACATTTAATGATATGATTAGAATTCGAAATACTACCAATTTATAGAACATACTAATAACTTTACATATAAAGTTATGCATGAATATTTACTATTTACTGTAAAGTATCCAATAACGATCGATAATGAATGAACGTAATGATATTCTTCTTATTCTAAAACGAAAGGAAATAGCATTATGAAATATTAATATTCTATCAATACAGAACGAAATGCAACTCTACTCTGTATCTGCAATTCCTACTCTGTACAAGTAGAAACGCCCTTACGATATCAACTGTCATCATGCACTGTCTATTAATTCATACTAATCAAAATATAGAATGGACTGAAATTTAATATAATTCAAAACATATACTAAAATAATATGTTAATCTTTATAGGTGAAAACTTGTAATTGGTCTAATTTTTGTTTTACTTTTGGTTTTACCTATTATTTTATGTTAGCTATAAGTTTCTACAGAAATAAATTTTGAAGAACGAACGAATGTTAAATTTCAAATTAATTTTAATTATATTCATGATCTGTGCTCATATTTTAGATAATAAATTTAATTTGGACGTATATGTCTCATATATTTTTTTTTGGCTAATTAATAAAATAATAATCTGTATTCTATTATATTAAAATTTAAATGTATTTAATTCAGATTTGAAATTGATTTGAAGTACTGTAATTAAAAATAGGCGACCCAAATAGTTCAGTTCGCTTCGAGTTAGAGTTTAGGCTCCCATATCAGCACAAATATTTGTAGGACCTACCAATATTGATTCTAAGTCTGAGTGTTGGACTTTATGATTTGTGATTATAATAATATTACACACCTAAGATTATTAATGGAGTCAGGCGTTACTTTGCGGAAATCCATCACTATATGGACAGTCAAAAGTTTTACTTAGCTAAGATCCGCGACAAGCAAAACAATAACAGAAAATTAATAATGTGTGTTTTTCCGTTGGGTTTAGTGGATTTATTTGGAACTTAAACCAAAAACTTACCGAAAATCGGCCATCAACTCTCCACCCACCAACCACTATACACAACGCCAAACACACACTATCACTTTTCCATCTTGTACACGACACGTGTTTCGCCCCAACACGAGGCATCTTCAGGTATAGTAGACTCTACGGAAGACAACCGAAAAGTGACCCGCCATTACAACGGGCGCCTTATATAAACAACCCCCACCCACAATGTAAGAAAACAACATGTGGGCGATACAGGTGTGTCAAAACTTACGTCACCACTTATTATTTAGTAAATATGACAATTCATTTTATTGTATTAAACGAATTTCACACTTTTTTAAGAGAATATATTCAAAAGAGGGGAATTTACAATATTTATTTGATCGTTTAGTATCTGGGACGAACTTTTCTTGTTCTTTAAGAACTTTTGACTGTCCATATTACACACCTAATATAAGCCGAGAGAAAAGTATTGTTATTTTATTTCAGGATCATGACAAATATATATATTTTTTCGTTTTCTTCCTTAGAATAAATTTTATCTCAGTCCATTCTACATTATTAACGCCATAGTTTGAACCGGAAGTCGTGCAGAAGTTGACAGTTAATACTATAGATAAATATATACCGCCGATATTCCAATCACCTCGGAGCTACGGCACTTTTGTCTCCGCAAAGGTTTCCTCGCGCGGGGTTCAGATGGCTGAAAACAACATTACAGACAAGTGGCGAAAATACATGGCAAAGTAATGCACTTTTTATTACCTACATAAAATAAACTTTGGGTTAGAATTTTAAAAAGTCTACTAGTAAACAATTTGTCATTTAGTGAACGTTGAGATCCAGTAAATCAAAATCTCCTTTACATTCTTCAACCTCTTACATTCTTCAAGTCCCCTTTTTCTTCTCAAAATTGTCACAATTATTTTAAATGTTTCGCATTAGGTATCTACTGAATACTTTTTTAATTCACTCTATATTATATATTACAAAAATGCTTTTAATATGATGCCGAATTCCTATTTGCATCTGCTCGACTGCTCACTGTGCCTCAATATATATATATATATATATATATATATATATATATATATATATATATATATATATATATATATATATATATACAGGATGTCCCAGAACTCAACGTCAAGCCGAAATGGGGTGACAGGATTGATTGTAACCACCATGAGAAAAATCAGAAAAAAATCTGTCCCATGCAGTTTGAAAATTATGGGCATTAAGATAGATAAACCTAGAAATTTGGTCAAACTGTAAACGGTTTTTCGGTTATTGTGGTTAATTTTTATTATCTTTGTTCGTTTAACCTTTGGAACTGTAACCCTAAATAACATTTCTAGAATCACAGTAAAAAATATGACTGTATGAACCACTGACATGAAAATAAGAAGAAGATAAGCAGAGTAGTTTACCTGAAGTTCAAGGTCAGGCGGAAGTCGTAGTTCTCGCGCGGATGCAACAGAAGCCACTGATGCGTTGGAGACAGAGTCCTCGGAAGATGAGGAGGAGGCCAGGGCGGGAGCTTGAGACCGGGAGCGACGTCTACCGCCTTTACGACCCCGGTTGCAGCATGGGACCTAAATGGCATGACGGAATTTTTTCAAAACAAATACAGTTGGGGTAGCCAACTTGATTACATAGATAGATGGAATAATTTAGTTACCTGTGCAACAAAAAACATGAATACACATTAAATTATTACATGATCAACAATCAATACGGATAGAAACCGCTGATCAAAGTCAAAACCTCCACTTGCTTGCTTGAGCAAAGAAACTGACTACTGCCACCGAGATGAGGAGATGTAGTGCATCGCAGTTAGAGAAATATAATTTAAATATACGATTATAAAACACGAAATACACATATTTGACAAACAATAACGGTTAGTCTATTATTTTGTTATTATATTAGGTTTTTATAATAATTTTATAAATACAAACTTTTTTTTCTTTCTAAAAAGTTTATGGTCACTCTATAATCTATAGATAGATGTCAAAAGACGTAACCAGCTTACATCAGTGACGTTGTGTTTTTATTTCATTTTTATGATCTTATATTATTAGTATCAGTCTTATATTATTATTGTTCAATTATTATGCCGTATTAGTGATATGAAATAAATGCGTATATCGTGACTTTTTGAGTTGACTGAAAAATTCCATAGTTTTTGGTAAAATAGCCACCATTTTATCAAGACGTAACGTGACAAGTTGACTAGTTAGTTACATTTCAAAAGATTTGATATTATTAATATAATAGTTTTAACTAATTGACATCAAGGAAAAGAGAAAAGTATTTTACAGTCTAGTTACTCATAGCTTTTTGTAATGTTTTTAAGGGTTTTTATCATTCTTTTAGAAGTGGTCACGTTTCAAAATATAATAGTTTAGTTAACGACTAGATAATCGATCCTATTATTGTTCGAGGAATCATTTTTTTTATAAATTAAATGAAATCGTTTACTTCAATTATCAGTCATCGTGCATTATAAAGCTAAAATAGAACCTGTATAGTTTAAAAACCTTTTAATAGATTAAAAATAAAAGTGATTAGTACATATATGGACATACCTCTAGCAAATTATGCATTGAATGGGGCATGTGCGGCAGGGTAGATTTAGATGTACCAGTTCCAGCAACTTCATGAGAAACCGTCCTGATTGTTCTTCTGTCTCTTCTTCTCCCTGCCTTCCTGTGAGCACTGCTTCCTACTTTACAATTACCCCCTTTCACACATTCAGAACTCGGAAAATCATACAGGCCATCCGAATCTGTAAACGGAAGTTGGCGGCCATAGAACTGAGGGGAAAATCGTCCTAGGCCTGTTTTATCACTCAAAGGGCTTTCACTTCTTGAACTGACCGGACTTAAGGGGCGACTACCGTCGGAGAGTAGCATGGGTGGTTTCAAACTGGCTTTCTCGTCTAATCCCCTTTCCACACTTATGCATTTCACTATGGAGCATTTCGTCACTCCACTAGGAGAGCATATTTGCGGCACGTCTAACGTTTCTTTTAAAACGACCAGATTCTCCATTTCCTTAGCGCTAGTGGGAACATCATCTACTCTTTCATCTGTTCCAATCCCTTCATCATTAGATTCGAGTAGTGGATCGTCAGATAGAGTTTCGGAATCGGATCTTCCACGGCGTCTTTCATCCGCGTCATTGTTCGAGCTTGCCGGGCTAGAATTGGTTTTCATTAGTGGCCGTCTTCTTGACTGAAAGCAGGATGGTCCACCGCCCGAACCGGGATCTTCCATTTCGGATGGACATAATGGATTGCTCGAACCACACCTCGAAGGTCCTGGGCTCGCCATGGAACTATATCCGGATGAGGATAGGTTGGATTCTGATGGAGCTCTTTCTCCGCGAGCGGACATTGAAAACGGACTTAAATAGCACATGTTTGCGGATGCTGGAGGAGGTCGAGGTGATAATGGTTCATCTGATTCCTCGCTTGCGTTGTAAGTTACGGTTATCAAGGGAGGCGGTTGGAATTCTATGTGGGGCGGTGTCCTTCGTGGCGGTGGTGAACCTGGCGATGGACGTTCTATGGTAAGGACGGGTACTCTTAAAGAGGGTGGCGCTGGAGACGGGGAAGACATTTCACGCTCCGAATCCTGGCTATGTGTGAAACTTGGACTAGGTGAGTCTGTCACGTGGGTGGATGGTGTTGGCGTATCTAGACTGATTGCAGGTTGTCGTAGCTGAAATTACAAGAAAACTCATTCGTATTACAGTTTCATATATTTTAATATCCTCGTCCCCACAGGAGAAGCTATGACTCTTTTAAAGTTACGTCATTTTCGACATCTACAGGTCAAAATACATCTTGTGAATTTTATACACATTTTTCCTATGTGTACTTCCAGAGATATAATAATCACCGGTATATTCTATTATTATATTCAAAGTAAGCATGTACGAGAAGAAGTCTGTTATGTATTCTTACTAAAATAATAATCAGAATCTTTAATAATAATAGGCGATTGCAATATTATTCGTATTTTGAATGGAGCACTCTTAAAATAGTTATATACTATTACAGTAATAATACGGCTATAGTTATACAAGAGTAAACCAAAAAATATCGATTGCGATAAAGTGTCTAATGAAACATATCAGGGAATAATGTAATATTATGTTACTGTTTATAATTTTAATGTAAAGTAATATTGAGACGAATAATATGGTAATGCAACATTATTGCAAGACAAAATCTACTTTAATTCCGACTAAAACAATCAAACACTAAGTGATGCCGATAAAAATGTTTTATCATAATTAGGTATTATGCTTTTTCATTAATTACATTTTAATTAATAGTTATAGGGCAATTCAATTAATATAAAATAAGCTATCCTTTACAAATGAAATTGGATTTATTTAAATATTCGGTTCTTTATTTGTCCTGAAAAATTTGCAATTCACTTTTTTCTTCTGCGGGGCTGTCGATATGATATCGAAGTTTTTAAGGTTTTTAATAGGGCTTACCTTCAGCCTTAAACCAGATGTGGGTCTTTCAGTTACATCAGGTTTTATCTCCTCCAGTTCATCTTCGCTTGGTGAAATACAAGTGGTCGATTCACTCTTTGTGTCTGAATCAACCTTGGCTCGATGCATTCTGGGTGATGGTAATGGTGTTGCTATCGGAGTTGGAAGAGGCGATGGGAGGGGCGTTGGTAGTTCGCGTATTGGAGAAAGACACTTGTTGATGCTGCTTGGTACTTCAAGAAGGATAGAAGGCGGATGAAGGAGATTGCTTCCTGACGGAGAAGATTTATGCGCACTGAGGGGATCTAGGACCTGGAACAAATATGTAAGAATCAAAAGTATGAAACAGATCTTATTTAGAAATGTTAAAATATTTAGTAGAAGGCACGTTTGTTTGATTTTTATTGTGGAAGAGAAGACAAATGATAGTAAACACGCTGCATATGCATCGCCTGCTTTATGGTAAGAGGAAGGATAAGCATTTTAAGAATAAGTTGAAGCATTTTAAGAATAAGAAAGGCAAACGAGCAGGCGTGTCACCTGACGGAAAGCAATCAACGCCGCCTATAGACTTCCGCAGCGCCATAGGCAGCGCGGAAGCGTTGCCGACTTTTTAGGAAAGTGTTATTATGGGAGTGGGAATGGGAGGGGAGGGGTAGAGTTAGGGGGGAGGGTGTGAGCCGGCCCATTCATGCTACAGACGAATATTTTGCCATTCTTGACAAAGTATTCGTCTACAGCGTGGCTCAACCACAATTAAAATATTCGATGATTGGTTTAAAGTCTTACCTGTATCTCAATTGTATTATGAGGTCTAGCGACTGGAGAGTCGGGTGCCAGAGATGGTATGTGCGATGAAGCAAGAGATACATCGTCATCGACGGTGTCATCTTGTGGTGATGACGCACTTGGTGTGCTGGATGCTGATATCCCACCCGAGGATGCGCGCGATACCATTGCGGCTGATGACGATGAAAAGTTGCGAAACATCGCCAGTATGGAGTCCGCGCTTGATATTTTTGGTGTCCTAAAAAAATTTAAAGAAGACACACGTTTGAAGAGAAATGTTTAAAGTAGTAAGATGTAATTTGTATAGTTAACTAGACTTAGATTAATAATTCTTTTCAATTATATAACATGAATAAACGATGTAATGGATGTTGTTAATCCAAAAACAATAAATTACTGCTTATTTAAAACTCACATAATGACGGTCGGGGCTCTATTTCTGATAGATTAGACATTAATCCATTACGCATGTGTGGAAAACGGATTAGAGTGAAATTTATTTTGAACAGAAACACCTTTCTCGTGGGATTCACTATGACGAATTTTAATAAACCTAATTTGTTAAAAAATGACGGCGATGTGGTTCGCCACCCGTCACGTCCTGATTTCCATGATGACGAGAGCGACTAATGGAAAACCGTTTCGCTACGATGAATGTGAGAGGAAGGATGGATGCAAAAATGGATGAGTGTGAAGGAGGCAGGGAAGGTGTGCCGGGATCGTAACGGATAGAGATCTATGGTCTTTGCTTACCCTTACGGGCAACAAGCGTGACGAAGTATACATATGTATCATATACTGTAGTAGTTATTTTTTTTATAAAAATGGCTGCATATTTAGAATATATCGTAAAAATAAGGCATATTTATGTAATATGCAAAACTAGTTTTGAAATTTTCAGAAGATTTAATCGGCTGGGTATTTTAAATATCGTTAGCATAGGATATTTTATTTCCGAATATAGTTTCTCACCTCGAGTATTTCTTCAAAGCAGCATGAGTTAATGTCAAATCTAGGCTGGACATTGAATCACTGCCCTGGTTGCTCGATGTACTATGTGGAGATCTTACTTCCACCCCTGGAGACGGGGGAGTACTTGACGCTTTAGCCTTTACAGTTCTGTCTGCTATAACTGCCATTGGAATTGCTATTGTATTAACCATATCTACATCTGAACTGGAACTCATCTCAGCTGAGACTTTGTTCAGTAATCTAGCGAATGTGACTTTCTTTTCCAATTTCGGATCCGGTATATGTCGCATCGATGGCGAAGTCGATGGCGTGGACGCTTCGGAAGCGAACGAGGTGTCTTTAGTTTCAACCCCGTATTCGACAAAGGCTGGTGCGCTTTCCACGGTGCTTAGGGTTCGTTTCTCTGACATTTGGATAAGCTCTCCCATCGTTATCTTTTTGGAATGATCGTTGGCTGAGGCGGGACTTATAAGCTGTTGTAAAATTTGTTTTTTCTCAGCCGCGTTTTTCTTTGTCGGTGTCGAATTGTTACGTTTCTTACGTGGCGAGGGAGTTCCTGGATACAATTATGAGGAATGTAATATCATATTATTTCATATAAGCTTGCTACTAGAAGCAATTGATACAACATCGAATAATCATGACAACACTACACAGTATTCAAGGGTAAAATTAATAAGTAATTTCTGAGGACAATCTTCAACACTAAGTTTAAGGGGTCACCATCATGCCTTCGATTTCATTAAATGAGGGATACAGTGCGTCTAATGGAAGCCAATTCTTTAGGGTATGTGCCTTTGGGGAAAAAATATTAAATTGTTAAGATTGTGTCAATCAGAACTTGTGTATTCGTCTGTAAAGTGTCTGTATTAATCTACAATGAATATATCAATATGTCAATTGTTTAGTTATTGTATATTTGTCTGAAAATAATTATGAACAAGTGCCTTTAAAAAAATTGCACACAAATAACAATAACTATACAATTTGAAAAGACAGTGTTGAACGTTTTTATTAAAATGACTTATTTAATGTTGTCTACATAAATTAAGTCATTACAAGTTAAAGCAACGGAGGAATATCGTAAAGCATGCTTAAGCACAATCAACGTACACCATTAGCCAGATTTTAAATTGTCAATAAAGTGTTTTTGATAATTGAACGTGACAAGATTAGATAAAAATAGGAAAGATCTACGTTATACTAAGCAAATAGTATTGACAATGCAATATCTGGAAGAAGTATTTGGACGATCTAGAAAGGTGCTAACGAAGGAAGGAGCGTCTAAGAAATAGATGCTTTTGTGGCGGTGCAATGTCAAAGGTGCACACATAGAAAGACTTCATATGTAGCGAGACCGTTAAAATAGATTTATAGTTTAAGGCATTCCACATCAATAGTCATTCAGGTAGCGAGCGGGGTCACATTCAGTTACGTTTAAACTCCGGTACGCCACGCGCTCCGCAATGTTTGATCCAATGTTTGTGAAACTGATGATATACTATCACATATGATAATGTTATTTGCAAAATGTTTCATAATTAATGATGATATCATTGAAACGAATTGAAAGTCGATAGAAAATAAAAATATATATTTAATCATTACAAAAGTAAATTCTAGATTATATAGAGGGATAGACTAAAAAAAACATACGCAGATGAAAGAACAGTAAGTAAAGAAAAGGTGGATACAATCAATGCCAATAGAGCTCCAGTAAAGAAGAAAAAAGGATAAAACGAATGCCAATAACACCACTGAAGTAAATAAGAAAAAAGAATAAAACAAATGAAATGTCAGTTACCAAAAAAAAAGCGAATGTTGATGAAAACAAGTAAGAAACAAAAATGAATAAAACAAACGCTAGTGAAACGACAGTAAATGAAAAGTTAGTAAGCAAGAAGAATGCTGATGAAAACAAGTAAGACAAAAAATGGATAAAACAAACGCTAATGAAACGACAGTAAATGAAACGTTAGTAAGCAAGAAGAAAGGTATGCTGATTTAAGAATATAAGACAAAAAAGGGATAAAACAAAACTAATGAAACGATAGTAAAAGAAACATTAGTAAGCTAGAAGAAAAGGCATGTAAATGAAAGCAAGTAAAAAAGGGACAAAACAAATGTCAATGAAACTACGGTAAATAAGAAAAAGGATAAATCAAACAACAGTAATTAGGAAAGAACGGTTTAAACAAGTGTTGATGAGACAAACCTAAATAGATAAAACATGGGGACAAAATAAATGCAACTGAAACGGTTGAAAATAATAACATATTGCGAGAAGGGAGTTGCTAAAATCTGCGCAACAGGGGAATCCCTTTCCCTATTAGCAAGAGCTGAGCCACTTCCTTTGCCTAGGATAACATTACATATATACTATAAATAGTTATGTATAAGTTAATAATTAGATGTAAAACTATTTTGTAAAACAAAAAAATTGTATGTACTCTTATTCTGGCAAATAAAATATTATATTTATTTGCCAGAATAATATAAAATATCATTATTTAAAAAATAAGGAAAACTTTCTTTTGTTTCATCAACACATGTTGATGAAGCAAATGAAAGACACAACTCGTAGGTAATATCGGCGATGAAAAAATTTCTATTTTCTTTTCAAACATAATCTTGTAAACAGATAACAGAAAAAATGTGATGATGATAATGGTGGTGATTGTGGTAGCGAGCGGAGAGCGCGTGTCCGGATTGTTCCCGCTCCAGTCCTTACGTCCCAGCGGCGGCTTTAACAGATCGTCCAAACTAAAGGTGCGCGCGGCCCGCGG
Source organism: Baronia brevicornis (assembly GCA_031353405.1). NCBI lineage: Eukaryota > Metazoa > Arthropoda > Insecta > Lepidoptera > Papilionidae > Baronia > Baronia brevicornis. The sequence goes on from JASFAT010001773.1 coordinate 38,724, forward strand.
GTGTGGCGCGAGCCCCGACACCGACGGCTTGCGGATACCCAGCCGCGTCAGCAGCGTGCGGTGAGCGCCCGGCTCGCGCGGCGGCGCTGTGGACAAACGCCGCGTCACTACCGCAGCCGCCACTACCGCCAACGCCAATACCGCCGCTACTCCGCCTGCGGCACCGCGGCGTACCGCTGCCGCTCGCCGCGCGTCGCTATCCCACACACGAGATTGCTTGCAAGCCCGCACACAATATCCACTACTCCGGCAACTCGACTGCTCACTCTCTCTCTCACAGAAAACTACCAAATGCTTTCAAAGTGAACCGAGATATTATTTTATTTAGTATAAGCACTACTTCCAAACCAATTTTCTCAGTTCTGCCCGCAGGTTGACTGGTAGAGAATAAGAAATGGCATTAAGTCCGTATGCTGTGCACTTTGTGCAAAAGTTTAAAAAAAAAACTTCGAATCGTTTTTGTTCATGTATTATATATACATTGTTCCGTAATTTTGATGACTTAAATCTTTTAAATTGTAATAGAATATTTCGTAATTATTTGTATTAGAAGACAATGTATTTAAAAATGTGCAACCACAAACGAATTTCTAGACAATTATACATTTATACAAAATGTAAAAAAAAAACAAAGCAATGGAAGTCATCATGTAAGTATGTAGAATTACTAACCTAACCAAACTTTTAAACTATAATATAATATTTAGGGATTATCTGCATTAGAAGACAATGTATTTAAAAATGTGCAACAATAACGAACGAATTTCTAGACAATTATGCATTTTATAAAATATTTAAGTTATGTAAATATAGGTGAATATGAATAAAAATTTAAAAAAAAAATCAAAGCAATGGAAGTCATCATATAAGTATGCAAAATTGAACCTAAGTCGTTATAAATCAAAAATCAAAATGATTTACTATTATAGATACTTTCTGATTTAAATTTCAGTTCGGGTAGAAAACTGCGACTAAATCAGAAGTGTAGTAAAATACAATAAATAAATAGAAATCTTTTTAAGGTCTTTGCAAGTATTGCAAAATTGGCCACAATTTGATCAAAACGTAACGTAAAGTTGACCACGAAAAATAAATTTTAAATTATCTTTACTATATCTAAAAACGTTAATTATAATTGAATCCATATTTAAGTGTTCTAACATGGTATAACCAAACAAATTCGTTATTATATAAATTAAATTAAATATTATGCACAAAAAATGGAATTGCGATATATATGGAATATTAAAACGTGAGCGGCAAGCGGGTGATTCGCAAAATTTCAAAATGCAAGTGCACTTATATAAGTCTCTGAATTGTTTTATCTGTAATAAAGTGAATGTATTCATCAACAATTTGTAAAACTGGACTATCACTTTGATATGCCAATGTCAATTATGACGTTAAAATGTCAAAGACTAAAAAGTTTCTATGTAAATTATAATTCTTATTTGAAGGAGGTTATAAATTGTATCGAATTTTCTTTATGCCGATTTAGAATGATATTATATGATTGGCAAATCAAAAAATGCTTTGAATCATTCAACAATTTTGTATAAAACGTAGAATTTGATACGTTCTTCATTTTCTTGTCAGTTGTCAGAACTTGTTAGCTGCAAATATTTCAATAAAGCTTTTAGATATACATATTTCATGACTTATTGAAATATATTTAGACAAAATATAATAAAGGTTGTTTATTTAAAAAAAAAAAAACAAATGTTTGTTATGGTTTTGAAAAATTAATTTGCCAACTGGCAAACATCAAAATGATGAACTGGCGACATGGAAAATAAGATTACTTTTTACCATACCAGAGAGAGCGAATGTTAACAAAATTTGTGAGCAGTCTAAATTTATTTGACCAAGACGATTAGATTAATGTCAAATGTAACTTTATACGCAAATATGTCGATTACAAACAAAAAAAAATTCTTTGAGGATAAATCAGTTAGTATAGGAAGAAAAATAAAGGTGAAATAATAAGTATTCATTTACATAAATTGCATTAACATTTTATATCTATCACAAAATAAATCCGGAGACATGTATATAAGTCTCTTTTCCATACAAAATATTAATTCAAATTTGTTCGTTTTCCATCTTAAATTGTTATATTTTTATCAATTTCAATATTATATAAACAATACTATATTATTATTTTTTAATAATATTTTTGTCTATTTGCCGTTAAATAAATTGCTTTGCACTTTTGTTTGTGAGTTATTAGCATGGTTTCTAATATAAACTAGCGCAAAGTGCTCTACCAGAACACCTCGAGAATGTGTAATGTAGAATATAGTTATCCTAAGAACCATTTTAGGATAACTTGCTCTACTTTTTTTGTTTATAGTTAAATTGTTCTTTTTTAGTTATAAGTTATGTTAGATTTATTTTTGTGTCACAGATAAATCTTTTTGTATTTCCAAATAGTTTATGCGATAACCAGAAATACGAAAACTTACTACTAGAGATAAAAGAAAATTAAGATTTCTGAAAAAATTGTACTTTATCACTCGATCAAATACAATTTTTACGATACCAACTTTTCTATTGGTTGTAGAGCTAGCTGTGAGACTTAGAATTTATGATCCAAATATGTAATACAAAATTATGACATGTGTCATTTAGAGAGTTTTCGCTTTTTTGCGTCGATATGAACAGAGTTTACACAAAAATTAGAAATAACAAAGAAAGTATTTAATAAGATACGATAACAACAAAGAACGAAAGATAACCTAGCGTAGTAAAATGTATGAATGAATGAATGAATGAATGAATGAAAACTTCGATGAATCAGATGGCTGAAACGGAATAAGACCGGAAGGCCACATCCCAACTGTTCGTCTAATTGTCTTGGTCGACATATAAATATATAAACATGATATAGCTGTGTCGTCGTGTATAAAATACAAAATTTGAAATATTCCCGTAAATACATATGTAAATTACAAGTGACATCTTTTTCGGTAGAATAATTCTTTTGTACTTTTTTTAATTTTTCTTAGACGAGGCCTAAAGATTTGTCCTCCAATGATGTTTTTTAGACATCAAAAATGAACTTACGTCTTGCGCATCTGTCGGCCTCTTCGGCAAGAAGCTTCTCAATCTTTTCCGGGAAATGTCTTTTGGCACACCAGACGAGACCAATCATGCCGAGGACGACGAAAACGGTGATCAAGCCCAGCCAGAACGGCTCATGGAGCATCCGTGTGCCGAGTCCCACGATGTTGGGAGATGGGTTAGGTATTTCGCATCTGTAAGTGATTAGAAATATGTTATAAGATGATGTGTTAACAATATAAACAGAAAAGAGGCGTGTTCTTCACTTGACGCCTCTGTAATCGTAGTATATATTGTATTTTATGCTGCATTGGCCACTTTGAAACAAAGAAAGAACAAAGAAGAACATCATTTATGAATATACCAAACGATAACTAAAAAAAAAAAAATTAAAATAAGATCTCTTTTTATTTATATGTATGAAATGTTAATAAAAAGAGTTGTTCTAACTCATACAGTGAAAGAAAATATTATAAATAAAAATAAGAGAAATAATAGCTTTGAATGTTGTTTCTCATTTTTTACAGGTACAATTTTTTATTTAGATTTTTAATTTATATATAAGATTATTAATGGAGTCAGGCGTTACTTTGCGGAAATCCATCACTATATGGACAGTCAAAAGTTTTACTTAGCTAAGATCCGCGACAAGCAAAACAATAACAGAAAATTAATAATGTGTGTTTTTCCGTAGACTCTACGGAAGACAACCGAAAAGTGACTTTTTGGTTGTCTTCCGTAGAGTCTACTATACCTGAAGATGCCTCGTGTTGGGGCGAAACACGTGTCGTTTACAAGATGGAAAAGTGGTAATGTGTGTTTGGTGTTGTGTATAGTGGTTGGTGGGTGGAGAGTTGATGGCCGATTTTCGGTAAGTTTTTGGTTTAAGTTCCAAATAAATCCACTAAACCCAACGGAAAAACACACATTATTAATTTTCTGTTATTGTTTTGCTTGTCGCGGATCTTAGCTAAGTAAAACTTTTGACTGTCCATATATTTATATATAATATAAGTTAGGTTAAATAAAATAAAATATCTTTACAGAGCAACACATCAAAGCTTTTAAATATGTCTGTACTGTACACTACTTAATTCAAAAGATGCTATAGTTCGATATCTACTAGAGACGTGTAATAAACTTCTTCTTCTTCTAAGAGTGCCCCTCCGACTAGTGAAGTTTGGCAGCCAATTCAGCACAACTCTCCTCCTCCTTCGCGAGATGCAGCAGTTCTGGAGCACTCGCTATCCCGGTCCACTCCCTGATATTACGTAACCAAGATTTTATTTTTCGACCAACTTGTCTTTTGTTCGCGATTTTTCCCATCATGATCAGTTGCAGCAACTTGTACCTGTCATGTCATGTAAGCAACTCTTTGACGGTCTGCAAAAGTTCACGTTTTTGCTTAACTTGTCGTAGAACCTTGTCATTGGCAAATTGGTAAACAAATTATGGGCGTATAATAAACAAATTATGCTAAAATAATAAGTCTTTGCGTTCCACTCCGCAGTCACTTGATAAAACATGGAAAAATTTATTTTGACACGGAGTTACAGTATCGACTAAAACGACTACTAGAGTAACTACAAAATACTTCTACCTCTTTCCTTTCCACGAAGGGTTACACTGACATAGGAATCCTCCGTCTCTTTCTACGCAAGCGCCGCGATGGTTGCAGGGCTTCGATGCGCACGGGCGCACTCGTTCCGAGCACCGCTTGCCGCGCCATCCGCGCGCGCATGCGCAGACGAACGCCTCTCCAGCCACCTCGGTCCCGCCGCCCATCACCAGCGAACAGTTTCCGAACACGCACGGCGCTCGCTCGCACGCTGTCAGCAGGCAAAAAATACCTGAAGACATATTAAGGAAGCTAAATATCTGTTTCGCTAACAATTATATTCTTGCTTGTCGTCGTTTATTTTTTTTATGGGATAGTGACACCAGATAGTGATGCCTGCTTAGGCAAACGAGCAGGCGTGTCACCGGATGTAAAACAAATCAACGCTGCCAATAGACATCCATAAAGGCATTGCAGAACCTTTGGTGGCCTTTGAGTTGATACCTCTAAAATCATAATCACATTTCCTACATAAACTTTTCTACTTTAGCCAACCTCGAAGATTGAAAAAAATCTATTCGACCCATAAATTGCATTACTAGGTAGTCGAAACGAGACAAACTTATTAAAAGATTTGATTTGAGGTAAGATTAGTTCATAGCATGCTAGCCGAATCTTATGAGGAAGTATCCAGGATGCTGTTTAATGCAAATTATTATTAAAATAATTTAATGATACTTTATTAATGATGGATAAATAAGCTATTAGAGCTATTAGAATAAAGGGATAAGGGATGGCACTCGAGCCATTGTGCGTTAAAAAAGTGAAAGACAACCGTGGAGTGTGACTTCGTGGTTGTCTTTTGAAGAGTCTACTACGCCTGAGGTTGCCTCGTGTTGAATCGAAACGTGTTGTGTTTATAGTGAAAAATAGTATTGTGTGTTGTCAGCGTTGGTAACCATGTTGAAGTGCTGAAGGACTGACGGCCGTTTCTCGGTAATAATTAGACTTATAATTCCCTAAGCACTTCTTCGCAAACACACAATACAATAACTCCGGAACTCAACCGCTCACCGGACGAAGCGCGGTAGCTAAGCTACCACGCAGACGTCGGTTTTCTGCGGGAGTGTGGTACTTCCCCGGGCGAGCCGGCCTATTCATGCTACAGATAAACAATATGCCATTCTTGACAAATTATTACTTTCAGAAACAAAACATTCTTGGTTTTTGGAATATGCCTAAAATTTCGACTTCTTTCTACGTAATAATAATCTCACTTTCTTAGTTATAATTACCCGTGTAATATCCCACGCACTGGCAAAAGTTTCTAGAGTCTTCGGTTGCACAGCGCCCACCGTTGATACACGGGTTGGGATAGCAGGACTCCAAGTTTGTCTCCTCAGGTATGATCAGCAGTTTATTGTGGTATTCAGGATCTATATGTAAATAAGAAATGATAGAGTTGCACTGAAATTTAAAAGGTAAAGCAAAGACATTTGGAGATATTTTACAAAATTTTATATTATCTATTAAACCACTCTGGTTTTATATTCACGTATAACAACATACATACATATATGGACAGTCAACATTTTTACTTAGCTAAGATCCGCGACAAGCAAAACAATAACAGAAAACTAATAATGTGTGTTTTTCCGTTGGGTTTAGTGGATTTATTTGGAACTTAAACCAAAAACTTACCGAAAGTCGGCCATCAATTCTCCATCCACCAACCACTATACACAACACCAAACACACACTATCACTTTTCCATCTTGTAAACGACACGTGTTTCGCCCCAACAAAATCTAATTTGAACAGATACCCGTCCAAATTTTACCTATACTCGTAATTCCACTCAAAGAGATTACTATGAGTAAAATGACAGGAGAATCAAAATCAAAAAAATCCTTTTTTTTCTTTTTCCTAAGATTCTCTTTATGTGGAACACTAATATCCACTATCATTGTTACGCGAGTTATATCCACTATCACGATAGTGGGTTATCCGTGACAGTGGATATATCCGCGATAACACAAATTCGAGAACTGAATTTGGTTGTATTCAAATATATAAAAATTTCGTATCATCATATGTTTCGTGTTTGTTATCAAACTTCTCCGAAACGGCTTGACCGATTTTTATGAAATTTTTTTGTATGTTTGGTAGGTCTGAGAATAGGTCCTAAACAAATATTTATATGAAATAATTTATACGTATTATAGTATTTATTATTATTATCTTTACCTTTCTTAACAACCAAAGACACGTTTATGCTAACACCGCGATCACCAGCGTGCTGTGTCACCATCAGGGAATGTAGGTACGAGTTGATCACCAGGGGTGCACTGCTCTCTATCTTCCTCTTTCTCCTGCTGACTTCACACAGCGTCCACTCAGTGCCGTTGTTGTCTGTGTAACTGTCCTTCACCTGAATAATGGAGTCAAACATTATTTTGCGGAAATCCATTATTACTATGTGGGTTTTTACTTAGTTTAAAAATAGTAATGTGTGCTGGAAGAAGTGGATTTATGGAAAACGGGAACTACATCTTACCGAAAATGCCGCCAGCAACTCTCCACTTCCCAACTACTATCAACGACACTAAACACACATCACTTTTTATGGAATAGGAAGGCAAACGAGCAGGCTCGTCACCTGATGGAAAGCAATCAACGCCGCCCATAGACATACGCAGCGCCATAGACAGTACGGAAGCGTTGCCGATCTTTAAGGAAAATGGCATTATGGAGGATGTTGGTCCCCCGGAACTCAGCTGCTCACCGAAAAACCACTACTCTTCCACAATGTGCACGACACGTGTTTTGGCCCCAACAGGAGGCATCAATAGGTATAGTAGACTCTACGGAAGACTCTAGAGAATCTATTTAACTAGCGTAATACTCCTAACTAAATAATTATCGGGATGTATTGTTTTTTTTCTAACGTGTAATTAAATTCAAAATGCGCTAATCACATGCAAACCTCAATCCATCCCTTGCCCTCCCCACAAGGCCATGTCTTTGAAGGTGGGGCAACGAGATGCGTGCTGGCGAAGGCTGCCGTCAGCGTGTGTCCATGGGGTGCCATGATGCGAGTGGAGATGACCGCGCGCCGCGGCGGTTGACCTGGCCAGTTGGGAGCTGACAGCTGACCGGAATTCAGGCCTCGGAGTTCCACCGCGTGGCTTAAGTTGAGGTAGTTCACTTAAAAAATTAAAAGAGTTCGCTTAGAGAATTAATCTATATAAATAAAAATGAGTCGCCCAAGTGTATATACGCGGATAACTTCAGTATAATCAATCAGCAGCCTGCGGCAGTCCACTGCTGGACATAGGCCTCCCCCAAGAAGCGCTACTTAGTCCGATCTTCGGCTTCACGTATCCAGTTTCTGCTAGCCGCCCTGCGCAAAGCGTCGCACCGTCCAGCCGGGGGGGGGGGGGTCCAACACTGCGTTCCGAGAAGCGGTCTCCACTCCAGCACTCGTCTGCTCCGACAATCGCTGTCGGATCTCCGGCAAACGTGACCGGCCCATTGCCACTTTAGTTTGCTAATTCGAAAGACTGTCGATGTTGTATCGGAAGTTTTGTATAAAAGATAATTTTCAAAAAAGTGTACGAAAAAACATAAAAAATCAATTTTTCTTCTTTTCTGTCATTTTAAATCGCATTATACGTTTTCATTGGCACCAATTACTATGATTAAATATATAGTTAACAAAATAAATGTCAGAAGTACTTTTCCCGCCAACTTACATCAGTGACGTTGTGTTTTTATTTCATTTTCATAATCTTATATTAATATCAGTTATATTGTTTAATTGTGGTTGCGTATTATACAATATAATTTGATTAGGGAGTATAGTTAAAACTAATTGCCATCAAATAAACAAATAAATGTCAGTATTGATAGATTGACATTCATTCATATTCAATGGCGCGATGATATGTACGTAAGTATTGTATTTTATTTTCTTTGATGGCAATCAGTTATAACTATTGTGTCAAGTAAAATACAATAATATTCAATCTCTTGAAATGTAACAAGACATCTTATCACGTTATGTCTTGATAAAATGGTGGCTATTTTACAAAAACCTTCTATGGATTTTTTCAGTCAATTTAAAAAGTCAAGATACACACATTTATTTCATATCACTTCACTTATACACCTTAATCGAACTATATTGCATAATACGCCACAACAATTAAATAATATGACTGATAATAATATAAGATTATGAAAATGAAATAAAAACACAACGTCACTGATTTAAGTTGGCGGGAAAAGTCGCAAGTATTGTATTTATCTAATAATCAAGACTCACCTGTCTTAAAATATGCAATGTAACCAGCGCCAGTAACGTTCTCTCCCGTCTTCAGTCTCAACCGCATGATTTCAAATTCGGAGACCAAAAGTCCGTTTGTGAGGATCTTCGGGTTCACGAATGGCCTTATCGGAACACTTTGCTGGTCAATCTGGATCTCTAAAAAAGTATCTTCTGGAATAGTCTCGGTCACGTTAACAGGAACGCCGTTCTGGAACGTTCCGTACCCGAAATCGAAGTGGCTAATATTTAGAAAAATCCGTTTTCCTGGAAAAATAAAAGACTTTTCGACACCTCAGTTTATTCTTTTCGAATAGAGAGTTTAGAATTGTTTTGCTTTCATAAAATCCACGAAGAAAATTGCGAAAAAAATTGCGTGTTTGTAAATAATATGTAAATATAAGCAAGGAATGAACCAATATTCCTTCAGAAAAATGGCCGTCAGTTGCCCATTTTTACCAAATTTGAAAAATGACAATAGAAAAATAGCCTAATAATATATTTTTTATTTATTTATTATAATAAATTTATTTTTTTTGATACCACTAATAAGTTTTAATAATAACAATAAATTAAAACACCAAAAATGTAAAACACACATCACTTGTCAACGATAAATACGACCTTTGCCCTCAACTCGAGGCATCTTCACATAGAGGATGCGGACGTTGACAATCTTTATAAATATTTTAAAACAGAACTACACAAGTGGCAAATGATTTTCGCCAAGGAGTTTTGTAATGAAATTAACTGTTTATTCAAAATAGTTTTAGGAAAAAAGCTTATATCTACTTTGTGGCTAGGGCTTACAATACCGAACTAGAATCTGAATACCGGTATTTGATATTTAAAATTAGAAATATCGGGATACCGGTATTGAAACCGGTATTATTGATAAAAAATTTACTAGTTATATTTTTACTTATCTCAGTTGTTATATTGACTTGTTAACAAATAATATATGAAATCCAATAAATATTGTTCTGAAATGAGTAGATATTATTTATTTTATTACATAAAGAGTAGGAGTAGATAGATACAAAAAAACGTGCAAGTAAAAAAAAGTACATATTAAATTCTATGTTACATTTTACATATAATAAATGTGCCAGATATAGATTTTAATACAATGAAATTGTTTATCTTCAAAAAAAAAATTCTTGTAATTAATTAATATTATTTTAATAAGATTTATATTGTGCATAAATTCAATTTTTATCAACTAATGTAATACCAAAATACCGGTATTTTTACATAAATACCGGTTTTTAATAACGGACAAAAATCGTCCGGGATTCCGGTATTCGGGATCCCGGAATCCCGGTATTGTAAGCCCTATTTGTGGCTAACGATTTTGGAACAGCCTAGGTATAAACTTACCTGTAGGTGCTAATATGTCAATCGTGCAATCAAGACCCGGCAACAGGAAGTGTGGATAGTTAGGGCTTCGGAGAATCCCTTCCTTAGAGGTGAATGTTTGTGAAGGACAACCAGACAATTCGACGGCACGCCATGACAAAGAGAAACCTGACCCTTGTGTGCTGAAAACATTAAATGAATAGTTATAGTATGTCTGTGGCATGAATGGGCCGGCTCGCCCGCGAAAGTACCACACTCCCGCAGAAAACCGGCGTCTGAGTGGTAGCTTAGCTACCGCACTTCGTCCGGTTCCAGAGGCCCAAATCCTCCTTCTCACTATAATGACCTTTCCTTAAAGGCCGGCAACGCTTATGCGCTGCCTGTGGCACTGCGGATGTTAATGGGCCGCGTTGATTGCTTTTATCAAGTGACACGCCTGATTGCCTTCCTATCCTATAAAGAAATACATATATTATATTTGAACGAAAACTATATAAGGGATCACTTAGAAGTAATATTTTATATTTTGGAGGATAGCCTTTCAGCTTCCTGGTTAGGACTTTCCCTGGTGCCGGATTTTCAGTTAAGAGCATTCATATACATAAATTACTTACTTGTAATCTGAGTGGAAGTGTAATATTGCCATATTGCTAGTCGCCACCCATCTAGTCTCTCCAACTGAGCCGCAGTATCGAGATGATTTCGAGCTTATGCCATCCTTTAACTGAAGTTGAGAGTAACCATTAGTTGAAAATTTATATTTTATATTCATTGAACTTTATGCATTAAATGCACAACACGCGGACATAATGACATTGGGCATTCTCTCCCAGTCAATCGGTGCTTCTAATAAAATAAATTAAAAACTTATTAAATTTATATACATACTACAGACACACACACACACACACACATTTACAGACATGATTAGTGTTGAGATTATTTTATCTTTTATGTCTACTCTAGAGAAATAGACGATAACTCATCACGCTTGTCTAAAGCCGATTTGTGGTGTATCCAGACTGAGAATAAATCAAAGTAGGATACTAATACATCTATTTATTCCGATGCGGGAATCAAATCTGCGACCATTGACTCCAAAGGCTTGTAGTACTTGTAGTAAGTCCATATATGTATGTCTGTGGGCTTCCACATCTCTTGAGGAATGGATTTTAAGCTTCTACGCTTGTTTAGTGTGGATAGGTGGGAATAATTATATATAATAACTACTAATAATTTTATGTATTAAGAATGCGTGGTACAACGAAGTAAAACTGAAAACTTCCATGAAATACGTATCAAGGGGAAAAAGGAACGAAAATTTTTAACCAACAATACGTACTTCTACGAAATCGTACAGGCAGTCATTCTGATATTCCAGATCGATTGTGTAGAAGATGAAGACAAGCCGAGTATCCGGAGGGCCAGTGATGCGTGTCCAATAGTCCAAATCATTGTCGTATAGACCTGGGTGGTGCGGACTTGTAATGTCACCTGGAAGATGAGTTTAGAACATTATTTCATAGTGTTACAGCCGTGGTAGTACAAATGGACAAACTTGATCGGGACAATCAACTTATCCCAGACTATCAGCGTAAAGTGGTAGCATTCAAGGCGGGGATCCAGAAACCCAATTCTTTTCCCCTTGCCATTCTTTACTTCTTCCCCTCCCTATGTGCATTAAAGTAGTATTTATTAATGTAGGCATTATACACCCACCCATTTACAGTGTTATCGGATGTCCTAACGATGTGGGGTGAACGCTTATTAAGTTTACAGGACAAATATAGTGAATAGTAAAGAGACCGTCCTTAATAGTGTTACAAATAGAACACATAGATACTGATATATGGGACAATTAAAGGCGAAGTAATAGAAAATAAAAGTGGATAGATAAGTTCATAGGATTCGAAGATGTTAATGCTGGTAGCCTATTGGCTTTAACAGCTTTATCGTATTCAGGCCCCGCGGGCAAGTAAAATATAATTGGGAATCTGCGCAAATCGCAGACTCCATCGGCCTGACGCCGTGTCGGAGGTACACATACGTGTGTGTGCTGATTTTAAACTCGTCATTATTCTACGTTAAACATGTAGGGGAGGATTGAACTTTAGTAACTATAGTCCCTATTAGTCCCGTACGGTACGTGAGAGAATCTCGTGTAAGCGGCCGGTGTAGAAGTGTTCGCTACTCTACGTGCTCGGCTAGAGCCGGGGTGCGTGTGAGTGTTGGTGTCGTGAGTGGATCCGAACGACGCTGTTTCGTCGTCCGGATCGTGTAACACGTTACGCGGGCGTCGTCTTTTCGGGCGCGCGTTTAAATCGGGTGAATAATTTACCGATTGTACCACCAGTGGATTCGGATGGGATTCAGATCTCTCAAAATGTTTCTTAGAGAATGTTTTAAAGTGTTGTTTGACGCTCGGCAAGTTAAGGTCGCAGTGGAGGTCGATATTGCACTGGAACCACTGAGCACCGGTGGCTCTACGAATGAAGCGATTTTGTATCACTTGAAGTTTATTTATTTTTCTTTTATGGCGAAGGCGACACTTGCGTAGGAAATGATTGGCCGGACGCATGTTTTGTAAAGAAGCAGCTTGTGTCTGAGGGACAGTTTGCTGCGGGCGTTAATTAAAGGGTGAAGACGACCTAAGACGAAGGCCGCTTTGGATAGAGCGTTTTGAATGAGTTTAGTAAAATACAGGTGATTGTCGAGGGTGACTCCTAAATATTTGACAGACTTTTTCCACGGGATAGATAAGTTTATAGAAACAGTATATATCCATAGCTATACACATATGAACGGTTAACTAGCGAATATAGTTATAACAGAACGTACATTGTGTTGTTTATGGATTGGATATATAATAGATTTATATTAGTCTTTGTGCCAATTACATGTTCATTAATCTTGTAGTTTATCGTGCGTTTATAGATTTATTGTGTCGTTTTATAATATAAAATAGTTTGTTTGCATAGTTTATAATAGCAAAAAGAATAGGATATTTTAATATAATATTTGAATAAATATATTATATGATTATTATAGTATATCATATGATTAATTATTAAATAATATGTGCATGCATTAAAAATAAAATATTACTATTAATAATCATTAAATTTAAATTCCAATCATAATAAATAATTTCAATGTACATAAATTTTAAATGATAAATAAATTAAAAAGAATCAACATAAAAATTCATTTTTATAAATCATAAATCATTATGGACCCCTCTACGGGTAAAGGCCTCCACCATTTTGCTCCACATCTGTCTGTCTTTTGCTTTGGTGATCCAGTTTTCACCAGCTTTTCTTGTTTTTTATTTCATTAATCCATTTTTCCTTTGGTCTACCTCTTAATCTTCTATTTTGTTGGTCCTTGCCAGGTAATGACTACAACCCTCCATCTCATAGGTATCAATATCAATATCAATATCAGCCCGCGGCAGTCCACTGCTGGACGTAGGCCTCACCCAAGGCGCGCCACCTAGCCCGATCTTCGGCTACACGCATCCAGTCTCTGCCAGCCGCCTTGCGCAGATCGTCGCTCCATCTAGCAGGAGGGCGTCCCACACTACGTTTGCCGAGTCGCGGTCTCCACTCCAGCACTCGTATACTCCAACGATTGTCGGTTCTCCGACAAACGTGTCCAGCCTATTGCCACTTCAGTCTGCTAACTTGAAGAGCAATATCGGTGACTCTGGTTCTCCGGCGAATTTCTTCATTTCGAATTCTGTCCACCAGAGAAACCCCGAGCATAGCTCTCTCCATAGCCCTCTGTGCGACTTTTGAGCTTGGCGAGGAGACGGACTTATCTCATAGGTATATAATACACAAATTGAACATCTATTTGATTCGGACGACACCAGGCGTCTTTCTTCAGGGGCATTAATTCACCTGAGTGTCCCTCGATGGTGGTGTTCCTCATGACGTGCTCTTGATTGAGACGACGCTTGCATACGTAACCACCAGTAACGGTGCATTTGTGCAGTGTCCAGTACAGTCCGCTTGGCTGGGAAGGAACCGGAGAAGTCTTCCACTGATGAAGAAATACATAAAATCAAAGGAGTATTCAAACTAAAATCTAAGTAACGAACATATAGAGAACTTGTATGTGAAGAAAGAGAGTTCTCTGAATTATCTAGGACTCGTTATTCGTTACATATTTACGTATATATATATATATTATTTTTATTTTTTTATATATTCACGCCTATCCCCCGCAGGGGTTGGCAGAGACCACAGAGCTCCATCCGCTGCACATTCATCGCAGCGAAACGGCTCGTCATTGGTCGCTTTTCGCCCTCGTGAGAATCAGGACGTGACGGGTGGCGAACCACGTCGCCGTCATTTTCGACAAATTTCTTTTTAAATTTCAATATATATATATATATATATATATATATATATATATATATATATATATATATATATATATATATATATATATATATATATATATATATATATATATATATATATATATATATATATATGTGTGTGTGTGTGTGTGTGTGTGTGTGTGTTTGTATATGCTTATATATTTGCTTAATGCTGTTAATTTTTGTTTATTAATATTATATGTATCCAATTTACACCAAATTATCCTTTTAACATTGTGTCCATCCTACGGTTGTCTGGAAGAAATCGCTATTAACGATAAGACCGCCATTTGTATACAAATATTACAATCAATAATTGTATAACTTTGTTTTTGGTGTACAATAAAGAACATATCTATCTATCTATCTCAGTGACTCAAATATTGTAATGAAGATATTCGGTTTCGATATAAATTTATAACAACAATGGAAAAAGCGCTAATTTGTAAAGCGATTTTGCATATTTGGCAAATCTAAAGTTCAGCAGTTAAAACTTTTCTCCACTCCCCTATCATCATCATCCATTCAGCTTTTTTGGGGAGGCCTATGTCCACCAGTGAACAAGAAGCGCCACCTAGCGCGATCTTCGGGTTCACCCATCCAGTTTTTGTCAGCCGCCCTGCGCAGATCGTCGCACCACCTAGCCGGGGGACGTTCCACACTACGTTTGCCAAGACACAGTTTCCACCCTTGCACTCGTCTACTCCAGCGACAAATGTGACCAGCCCATTGCCACTTTAGTTTGCTAATATGAAAGACTGTCGATGGCTTTGGTATTCTGGTGGATTTCTTCATTCCGAATCTTTTTTACCAGAAAATCTCCAAACACACACATAGCTCTCTCCATAAGTCTCTGAGCGACTCTGAGCTTGTGAAGCAGATGGACTGTCAGTGTCCAAGTTTAGCGCCGTGAGACAGAATAGATAGAACATGCTGTTTGAAGACTTTTGTCTTTAGGCCCTGAGGTATGGGCGGCGACAAGAAGACTTGACGAAGTTCTCTAAATACTGCCCAGCCTAGTTGAATCCTTCTATCGGCTTCTTTCTCGAAGTTGTTTCCACCTGACCGTATGTATATACACTTATATAAATACATATATACGACCCTGCTAGTAGATTGCAGAAGCCCGTGTTCCTTCTTTCGCTTCATTATCTGAACGAAAATATAGTAATTTTTTTTATGGGATAGGAAGCCAAACGCCGCCCATAGACTTTCGCAGCGCCATAGGCAATGCGGAAGCGTTGCCGACCTTTAACGAAAGTGTCATAATGGGAGTGGGAATGGGAGGGGAAGGGTAGAGGGAGGAGGGAGGGTGTTGGGCCTCCGGAACTCGGCCGCTCACCGTACGAAGCGCGGTAGGTAAGCTACCACTCAGACGCCGGTTTTCTGCTGGAGTGTACTTCCCCGGGCAAGCCGGCCCATTCATGCTGCAGACAAATATTATGCCATTCTATTAAAGTATTCGTCTGCGGCGTGACTCTACCAAAATTAAATTAAATTGAACAATTCGCTATCTTCTTTTATTTGAACAAATAAAATAAAATAAATTCCCTACGCGTCTCTTAACAAAGTATTTGGATGACGTCAAAATTATTTAATAGAATTCATCCAACTTGTCGTTCTAAGTTTCTTCACCATGATTGATTGTCCTTGCTTAAACCTTAGTAAAAACCTTCCAATACATTTTCGTCGCGAAAAGTGTCAAACTGTTTTGAAACTTTGTCTTTGGATCTTAGGAAATAATTGTATAAGCAGATAAAACAATAAAAACTTATGATCCACAATGTAACATTAACTATTACAATTTTTTTATTTCCCCGTCTACGCTAAATGATGCCTGTCTTGTGAAGAAGATAGATTTGTATGGGATAGGAGGGCAAACGAACAAGCATGTCGCCTAACTGAAAGCAATCAACGCCACCCACAAACAACCAGGACACTTTACGGAAGCATTGCCAGCCTTTTAGGTATGTGTAGGCTTGTTTTTTGAAGGTGCCAATGTCGAAGTGGTTCGGAAAGACCGCCGATAGTAGCTGATTCCACAGAGCGGTGGTGCGCGGAAAGAAGTTTCGGGAGTAGTGCACCATAGTGGATCGTCACTCATCCAGATGGTGGGGATAAAACTTTTTTTTACGGTGAGTTGTGCGGTTGTGGAATTCGGAACGTTTCACAACATTAACGCACATGAATCATTATGATACATTGATAAATGTATAACTAATACACTTTTTACAATATATGTATATATATATATATATATATATATATATATATATATATATATATATATATATATATATATATATATATATATATATATATATAAAAACTACTATATAAATAATAACCTGGACTCCTAAACAAGCCTCTTCCATATCTTCGGTGTCGTTGTAGGGTGGCCATGCTTGGTACCCTAAAGCGCTTCCATCAATCCAGCTGAAGTTATGGCTGACTTTGTCCAGACGCGCTCCGAGCCAGTACACGGACCCAGCGCTGTAATCGCTGCTTTCCCTCACGCCTGACACAATGAAACGCTCTTCATCCGCCGAGTGGACAGAGGAGAGGTGCATGTTGAGGCCTTCGCAAACCTGAAACATCTGAGTGTTGACTAAAAAACATTCATGCAATTCTCTTGTGGTTCTGTGTGGATATATAAATATATATAAAAATATACGAATAAATAAACTTGTTATCTATCTTACACCATTTACAATTGATTAATGGAGTCAGGCGTTACTTTGCGGAAATCCATTACTATGTGGACAGTTAGAACTTTTACTAGGCTAAGATCCGTGACAAGCAAACAAAAACAGAAAATTACTAGTGTGTGTTTTGTACTAAAAGAAGTGGATTTACACTGAACTTAAACTAAATCTTACCGAAAAAACCGCCGTCAGCAATTCGCCATTTCCCAACCACTATCAACAACACCAAACATACACCACCACTTTTCCACATTGCACACGACACGTGTTTCGCCTGAACACGAGGCATCATCAGGTATAGTAGACTTTACGGAAGACAACCGTTAAGTGCCTTACGATTTTCTGTATTTGTTTGCTTGTCGCGGATCTTAGCTAAGTAAAAGTTCTAACTGTCCACATTTACAATTTTAATATTTTGCAAATATAAAAAAAAATGACGATATAGAGGAAAACATTAAGGGATTTTAGATAAAGCAAGAAAATGTTACGAAAAATTTAACATTAGTACAGATAAAGTTGTCACGTAAGTTCGTGCCCGCCAAAAGAATTTCTCCAAGCTTTTTACGCGGCCAAGTCGAATATTTTCACGGGATAAAGCCATTTGGAGTTTTTGTTACGCAACTTGGGAAGTAAAGAGAATAGATTCTTTAAGGTCTTATCGTGCGGACGGTATGGATTAAACTTAACCCCGAGCGGTATAACGGTACGGTCAAGGTCAGGATTATTGGAAATTTCTTTTCTGATATTTGACGTTGGGTAATTTCTACTCAGATTATAGCAACATATTTTTATAAAAAAAAACAGTTAAAAGAAAATTTGGTGGGAAATATTTCAGGTATTTGTATGCATCGAGATATTTATCTGATAAATTAAGACGTGCTGAACTAATGAAAGAATTAATAAGAGAATAATAAATGAATAAGAAAATCTAGAAATAAAGAGAGGTATAACACTCAAGGTCAGGATAATTGGGAATTTCTTTTCTGTCATCTGACGTTGGGTAATTTCTACTCAGATTATAGCAACATATTTTTATAAGAAAAAAACAGACGAAAGAAAATTTGGTGGGAAATATTTTAGGTATTTGTATGCATCGAGATATTTGCCTGAAAAATTAAGACGTGCTGAACTAATGAAAGAATTAATAAGAGAATAATAAATGGATAAGAAAATCTAGAAATAAAGAGAGGTATAACACTCAAGGTCAGGATAATTGGAAATTTCTTTTCTATTAATCTGACGTTGGGTAATTTCTACTCAGATTATAGCAACATATTTTTATAAGAAAAAAAACAGACGAAAGAAAATTTGGTGGGAAATATTTTAGCTATTTGTATGCATCGAGATATTTGCCTGAAAAATTAAGACGTGCTGAACTAAGAAAAAAAAATACATAAATGTAACGCATATATACGAGTGTGATCGACAATAAAAAACCCATACTAATACAATTTGTAACGATTTGCGATCTATGTTTAGCAGATTCTATTTACTGAAAATAAGATACTTTATCGAATTTTATTATCTATGTATGAAGTAATGGTGCAATAGATATTATCCTATGGATCAAGCAGTTATGGCCGAACGTTCAAAACATATTTAGATCGCCATTTATTTCAAAATACTTAAAACAGATAATATTATATAGATAAGTTTGTGAACATTATGATTTATGTTTTTTATAGATTATAACATTATTCAATTAACGTGAGAGGCGTTTGGGAGCAGGAAAAACCAATAAGGTTTATTGGGCTCATATGTATTATTATATTTATATAGTTATATAGTTCAGCAATTTAAGTATCTGGGGCATTATGTAACAGATGACCTTACGGATGATGCTGACATCGAAAGGGAACGGAGGGCGTTAGCAATAAGATGTAATATGCTGGCACGCAGGTTTGCACGATGCAGTGAAAAAGCTAAAATAACTTTGTTTCAAGCGTACTGCCAAGTCTTCTACACGTGCAGCTTGTGGTGTGTTTATGCGCAGCGAATCATCAACGCCCTGCGGGTCCAATATAACAACGGTTTCAGAATATTGTTGGGGCTGCCCCGTTTCTGCAGTGCATCGGGTATGTTCGTTAAAGCCCGCACCGATGGCTTTTGGGCCATTTTGCGAAAACGAACAGCCTCGTTGCTGCACAGAGTGCGGGATAGCTCCAACTCTATAATGAAAACCGTTGTTGACAGATTCAACTCGCGCCTTATGAAACAGCTAAATCGGCTTCATTGTAAATGATTTACTAACATAATTTTTAAGGTGTACATAATTACTAACACAAATGTAAAAATATAAAAATGTTATAATGTAAAATGTATGGACCAAAAAAAATTGTCTGAAATAAACATTATTATTATTATTATAATATTACATTATACTTTCTATCACTTAAATAAATAAAAATAAAAACAAATGAATAAGTGAATAATAAATGAATAAGAAAATCTAGAAATAAAGAATGAAGGAAAAGGCCGACATCGGAGATATGGTTACGGTTTCAGTTTTATAAGTATGTATGTATATACATATATACATATCGTCACGCCTGTCCCCGTAGGCAGAGACCACAGATCTCCATCTGCTACAATCTCGGCATACTTTCCTTGATTCCCCCACACTCATTACTCTCCTCATGCAAGCCCGCCGGTTAAGAGAACTCTTGACCTGGCCTTTCTTAAAAACTTCAGCAAGGTATGTTTTCCGTGTTCTTCCCCTACCGACCCTTTCATCCACAATGTATGTATATGTATGTCCTATAGGTATTTATACCGAATTTATGTCTCAGCGAATTCCTTTGGATTGCTTTGGAAAGGGCTTCATAAATGAGGAAACCCGTGCTCAGCTATGTGAGTCTCTGTATACATTTTGGAAGTAAAAAATATCAATATCAATTTTCCATTAATATTATAAGAAAATAATTTGCAAACTCGATTGGAAACGAAGTTTCTGCCTGGCAAAGTTTATCCTACCTAGGATCACCGTACGTTCGGATTTTTTGGGACTAGTCTTAATTAAAAATTGCTGGAAAAATATAATGGCAGACTTTTTAATAAATCAGGTTTTTCAAATAGAAAAACTCATAAGAAATAATATCTCAACAGCCTAATCTACACTCCATGTACGGCTTACTTTCTAAAAGTAATTAACTGAGCTACTTGTTCAGAAAATAAATCTGAATGCAAGTTATGTATATCTATTGTTTCCCTAATATAGCATTTAAATTTTTCTCTGGTTGATGAATTTGTTTTTTGCGGATCTTAGCAAGAAGGAGATCTCCAGCAGAAAAACACACATTACTAGTTTTCTATTATTGTTTTGCTTGTCGCGGATCTTAGCTTAGTAAAACTTTTGACTGTCCATATAGTGATGGATTTCCGCAAAGTAACGCCTGACTCCATTAATAATGAGCATATTACAAAACAATTTGAAAAAAAAAAGAAGCAATTTCGTTTGTCCTGTTTTTATAATGTAAAAAATGGGATCACTAGTCGTACCTCGTTAACAGACCCTATTGATTTCACGAATTACACCGTCACCCCTGCTTGTGGCATTCCGTCGTACACCTTTAGCAATATCCCTGAAAACTTTTCCGTGTCGGGGATGAAGATTTTTAAGCCCTAAATATTACAGGTTATTTTCGAGTAGGGAAAATTGGAAAATAAGAAACAATTTTGCACGGTTATTGAGATTTAGGGTGATATGTTTATTAAGATATTGAAAGTTTGGTAGATTAGCCAGCTGTTTTTCGCAGATCGTCGCACCCTCTAGCCGGGGACGTCCCATACTTTTATTAGTGGTAGAGCCATGCTGCAGACGAATTCTTTGTCCAGAATGACACATTATTTGTTTGTAGTATGAATAGACCGGCGTGTGAGTGGTTGCTTAGCTACCACGCTTCGTCCGGTGAGCGGCCAAGTACCGGAGGCCCAACCTCCCTATCCTCTCCCCTCTATTGTATATAGATTATATAGAAGAAAATACCCATGGAATACAAGGTACAAGGAAGGATGCCGGTTTACTGCTAGAGTGTGGTACTTCCCCGGGCGAGCCGGTCCATTCATGCTACAGACAAATATTATGGCATTCTTGACAAAGTATTCGTCTGCAGCGTGGCTCTACCATTACGAAATAAAAATATAATCTAGAGGTCGCTCAGTGAACCGAATTTGACTATTTATTCATTAAATATTCATTTATTTATTCTTATTGTGTTTTAGCACTTATTTTCCATATGAACTTTAATTATATCAAATCTCACACATACACACTTAAAAAGAGGCAGATACATATTTTTCTTTTACTAATATAGATTATTCGACGGCCAATTGTCTCAATGGCGAAGGTGCTGCTTACAGAGTTGATAGTCACGGGTTCGATTGCCGCATCGAAATAAATGTACGTATGGTCTAAAGAAAGCCATTGGGACATTCGTTACCCCATCAATCCGAATTGGACGAGCGTGGAGCGTTAATATCCGTTCCTCCAGAAATGGAGAGGCCCGTGCCCAACAGTGGGACATGTATGGGCTATGAAAAAAAACAGGTCCTCCTGATATATACACACACACCTACCTGTCTTGCGGTGGCCCATGAAGCGCGTGGATACCCGGAGAAGAGATAGCAGTGACCGTTGTACAGGACCTGCTTCGCATCCATACACGACTGCGCTGTTGACAAAAAATATATAACATTCACAAACAATTACTTTCAACACGTACATCAGAACACTTCATAAGTCCATTCATAATACTTCATAAGTCACTATTTTTTTTCAGGTCAGTGAATTTATAAGTAAATAAAATAAAAATTAAAGAAGATTTTTCTCACACTTTTGGGAATATTATTATCTGTGCTTAATGAAGGCAACTAACTTAACAATTTTTAAAAGGACTTTTCCCGCCAACTTACATCAGTGACGTTGTGTTTTTATTTCATTTTCATAATCTTATATTATTATCAGTTATATTGTTTAATTGTGGTGGTGTATTATACAATATAGTTCGATTAAGGCATATAAATGAAGTGATATGAAATAAATGCGTGTATTGTGACTTTTTAAGTTGACTGAAAAAGTCCATAGGAGATTTTGGTAGAATATCCACCATTTTCTGAAGACGTAACGTGACAAGCTGACTAGTCAATATAATATAATAATTTCAAAGATTTGATATTATTGTATTTTACTTGAAACTGGCATAATAGTTATAACTAATTGCCATCAAAGAAAAGAAAATAATTATTAAAACGATAAAAAAATACGATGTTAATTAAAAATCTGTAAAGATCTATAACGAATACAAATATATGATATTACGTTCATACAAATTTTACAGTTATTTAACGTACGTAGAGTTTTAAAGTTATTCATGTGAGTTCCGTGCATCCGCTGGCTAATGAATGGACCGAGTAATGGCTAACGAGTTAGTTTTCAAGTGTACTTCACGATACTTTATTTTCTCATCTAAAATGCTGCATATATATATATATATATATATATATATATATATATATATATATATATATATATATATATATATATATATATATATATATATATATATATATATATATATATATACCTGTTTCTGATGTGTTTAAAGGTTAATTTTCTTAGTTTTTTCCTTTTCTTTGATGTCAAGTAAAATGGGATAATATCAAATCTCTTGAAATTTCAGCTTGTCACGTTACATCTTGATGTCACGTGACAAGCTGAAATCACGTGATTGTCACGTTACAAAATGGGGACTATTCTACAAAAACCTCATATGCACTTTTTTAGTCAACTTAAAAAAGTCATGAGACATGCATTTATTGCATGCTCCAATAGAACACCTGGCCAATTTTTTTTTTATATATTCACACTTATCCCCCGCAGGGGTTGGCAGAGACCACAGACCACAGCTCCATCCGCTACGGTCCCAGCACACCCTCCCCATCTCTTCCACACTCATCCATTCTTTCTCTCACATTCGCAGCGAAACGGCTCTCCATTAGTCGCCTCTCGCCCTCGTGGGAGTCAGGACGTGACAAGTAGCGAACCACGCCTGGCATATGCTGAGTAAAACCATTTTATGACACTTGTTAGATTAAAATTATTTTCTTTTTTTTTTATTATTTTTATATATTCACGCCTATCCCCACAGGGGTTGGCAGAGACCACAGAGCTCCATCCGCTGCCATTCATCGCCGCGAAACGGCTCGTAATTGGTCGCTTTTCGCCCTTGTGAGAATCAGGACGTGACGGGTGGCGAACCACGTCGCCGTCATTTTCGACAAATTAGGTACATTAAATTCGTCTTAGTGAATCCCACGAGCCGCAAGGGAGGATGGAGGTCAGCCCCAGCAGAGCCCTGCATGCTGAGGTAAGGCACCATAGTCCCCGGGGGAGCCCGACCCCGGGACGATCGGCACGCTTGCGACTAGGCTCGCCCCTAGCCACGCATCCGTTATTTTCTTTTTGTTTTGTTTATTTGTATATTATTAAGGTTTTAATTTAAGCTATTGTAAAAAAAGTTTGTTCTGTTTCTATTTCTAAAATATTTGGCTATTTTTAATAATACGGTTTATTTCAATCAATTCATGGCACCGAAAAGAATTTTCATTTATTGCAATCGATGTAAACGGGGGTCGACCGGGGTGTGAAACGATGCCCGGGGATAACTTCACGCCTCGAAGGAGGTCGATCTTCGGCCTGTTAATGTCTTCGGGTCATTCCGTGACCCTTGCATCCAATTGGTATGAATACATACATACATACATATCATCACTGTTTCCCGTAGGGCTGGTGTAGTGATACGTTAATAATTGTATCACTAAGGCAATAAAACTTTTTATATTATTTCTTTTTAAATTCGTTATTTATAGTTTGAAATGAAAAAAAAATATTTTTTCTTCTAATAAAACAAAATATTAGTTCGATTGACGTCTCTTGACGTGACGACATGTCACCCGTCCGGCACATGACGTTAAAATTATAAAGTATAATGAAGTATATATATGAATGTGATATAAATGTATAAAGAAAAGCAAGAATAAATTAATATCATTTTAAAGAATTTTATTTGAAGAAACCCCCTAAAGATCCCGGGTTTCGCCGTAAGCAGAACGGCAGGCACGCTATAGTAGACAGAGACCACGGATCTCCATTTGCTAGGATCTCGACACAATTTCTTTGCTTCATTCACACTCATCACTCTCTTCATACAAGCTGGCCGGTTTTTGACCTGGTCTTTCTTAAGAACGAAGAAGAATTTGGTAATGATATGTTCTCTTTGGTCTTTCACTACTGACCCTTTTATCCGCATCCGTAACGCAAATTTCTTTTATCAGTCGTTCCAATTGATATAATTAGTTGGTGAAAATGTTTTTTTTTCTGTTTCCGCGGACCTCTGGTGCTGGGGACCTTTAAATGCCTACAAGTTTCCTAGAACAAATCCTAAACAATGCTTTAAATATATCCTAAGAGATAATTTTTTTTTCTTTTCATTAATGGCAATTAGTTATAACCATTATGCCAGTGTCAAATAAAATACGATAACATAAAATCTCTTGAAATATAACTTGTCAACTTATCACGTTACGTCTTGATAAAATGGTGGCTATTCTATCAAACCCTTATATGGACTTTTGTGAAAAAAAAAAAAGTTTCGTAACGTGATAAGCGGAACTAGTCCGCTTTTAATTGGATTTTATTGGATATCATTGTATTTTAGTTGACACTGGCATAATAGTTATAACTAATTGCCATCAAAGACAAGAAAAAAAAAAGTTTCAAAATATAAAGCAAGCCTAACATGCAACGTAAAAGCCATTTTCATCGGATTGAAAAGCTACCAATACATTAAGGCCTGCGTCAGACATCCATGCATTACTCCGCGAATGAATATGCACAAGTATCAGTTCAACTTGAGCGGGTTATCGCGTAAAGTGATTGATACGACAAATCAAACAGGAGACTGAAGTGGCTTGTAGCAACTCGTATACGACAGACTATATAAGTATAAGCAGAGGTAAAGGGTTAGTACCTTACTTAAAATAATACGACCAGTCTTTATAATTATTTATATTATTTTATACTTTATTGTATTCTTAAAACACGATATACAAGAATTAAAAGGAAAGAAGATATATACAAGGGACCTTAACTTAAAATTGAGTTTTCTTCCAGCAAACCTAGGAGTGAAAGAGAAATAAGATAAGCTGTTAGGATAGAAATAAGTGTACAACAACAAAATATAATAATAATATACATAACAATACATACTATATAAAAACATACATATATAAACATATAAATACTAATAATATATAATATAATACTATATAATTAGGAGGAAACATATATATAATTTTACGGTGCCGAGACGTGGACACTGACAGTCCGTCTCCTCGCCAAGCTCAAAGTCGCTCAGAGGGCTATGGAGAGAGCTATGCTCGGGGTTTCTCTGGTGGACAGAATTCGAAATGAAGAAATTCGCCGGAGAAGCAGAGTCACCGACATTGCTCTTCAAGTAAGCAACCTGAAGTGGCAATGGGCTGGACACGTTTGTCGGAGAACCGACAAACGTTGGAGTAGACGAGTGCTGGAGTGGAGACCGCGACTCCGCAAACGTAGTGTGGGACACCCTCCTGCTAGATGGAGCGACGATCTGCGCAAGGCGGCTGGCAGAGATTGGATGCGTGTAGCCGAAGATCGGGCTAGGTGGCGCGCCTTGGGTGAGGCCTATATCCAGCAGTGGACTGCCGCGGGCTGATATTAATATTGATATATATAATATACACATAAATATATACATATATAAATATTTTATATTGAAAGGAAATGTCAGTCTTGATGCAGAATAGTGAATATCCTTTATTTACGAAAAGAATATAATGTAAAAAAGGGGAGAATGTGTAATTAGGTAGAATAGCCACCATCTCATCAAGACGTAACGTGACAAGCTGACTAGTCATTACAATACAATAATTTCAAAGATTTGATATTATTGTATTTCACTCGACACTGGCATAATAGTTATAACTATTTGCCATTAGAGAAAAGAAAAAAAAACAAAAAGAAAAAAGCCCCTGAAAATTTGATAATAGGTCAGCACTTACAATCGGCGACGGTGACCTTGGCGCGGTAACCGGCGTAGTGGCCCGAGTGGTCAGTGCGGAACCGCATACGCAACGCGTTCCCGCGCGACTGGTGCCGCAGGAGCTTCAGCTTGCCGCTCCAGTCGCCGCACAGCCGCTGCGCGACAAACGTCGGCGACCCGCGCGTCCAGCCCGCGCTGATCGAGTCGGACTCCGGCATTAGACTCCCCATTTCCTCCCATACCTGGTACAAAGAATGTTTTACGCCATAATTTGCTAATCAATTTTAGCAGTTACATATCCAATAGACCAAGAATGTCCAAAGTGGTTGACACCGACCCCTTGGGGTCGAAATTGATTTCTCAAGGGTCGACATAAACGAAAAACTTATTTTGGGGGATGACGAGGTCTAAAAATCATCATCATCAAGACATTACAACCACGGGTGGGACTCACCCTGTCCTGTTATATATATATATATATATATATATATATATATATATATATATATATATATATATATATATATATATATATATATATATATATATATATATATATAACGACCGATTGGCTCAGTGGCGGGGCCCTCCGCCGAGGAGTCAATGGTCGCGGGTTCGATTCCCGCATCGGAATAAATATTTATATGGATTTTTAAATGTTTATTCCGAGTCTGGTAACCCCCCCAATCCACATTTTCTTTTCCTGCCCCTTCCTTTCTTCTCTATCCTTTCCCTTCCTCTCCGCCAATCCACGGTCTGCCGTGCCAATGGATGCGTGGCTAGGGGCGAGCCTAGTCGTAAGCGTGCCGATCGTCCCGGGGTCGGGCTCCCCCGGGGACTATGGTGCCTTACCTCAGCATGCAGGGCTCTGCTGGGGCTGACCTCCATCCTCCCTTGCGGCTCGTGGGATTCACTAAAGGCGAATTTAATATACCTAATTTGTCGAAAATGACGGCGACGTGGTTCGCCACCCGTCACGTCCTGATTCTCACGAGGGCGAAAAGCAACCAATGACGAGCCGTTTCGCTGCGATGAATGGCAACGGATGGAGCTCTGTGGTCTCTGCCAACCCCTGCGGGGGATAGGCGTGAATATATATATATATATATATATATATATATATATATATATATATATATATATATATATATATATATATATATATATATATATATATATATATATATATATATATATATATATATATATATATATATATATATATATAAGCGTTCGAAATGTGGGCATATAGAGGGATGCTCGTCATTAGCTAGATTCAAAGGGTGGCCAACGACAAGGTTCTCCGACAAGTCAAGCATAAACGTGAACTTTTGAGGACCGTCAAAGGTAGAAAAGTTGCTTACTTGGGTCATATATAGTCATATATATCATGACACATGACAGGTACAAGTTGTTGCAACTTATCATGATGGGAAAAATCGTGGGCAAAAGACAAGTTGGTCGAAAAAGAAAGTTTTGGCTACGTAATATCAGGGAGTGGACCGGGATAGCGAGTGCAGAGGAGGAGGAAAATTGTGCTGAATTGGCTGCTAACCTTCTCAAGTTGGAGAGGCACTATATATGATATATATATATATATATATATATATATATATATATATATATATATATATATATATATATATATATATATATATATATATATTCTATATATATAGTACCTATATATATATATATATATATATATATATATATATATATATATATATATATATATATATATATATATAGAGAGAGAGAGAGAGAGAGAGTGAACTAATAGTAGGAATTTAAAAAAATGGAGGCCGTTCGTATCTGCGACAGTTTTTGAATAAATTTACAAAAGCATATCAAAGTATCAAAACTCAATATTACCGGACAACGGAGATAAACCATGACGGAATTCGGTAATAACTCCGATTAATTGGATTTTGAGAGCTCCGTTGATGGGCTTTATCGTGTTTTGTTGGCTCGGTGTGATATTGTATAGGTAACAATATTAATACAACGAATTGTCATCGTTTGCATAATGAATATTGAATATTTAATTTTTATTCAACGAAAGGAAATATTTTTGAATATTCTCAGTCAAAAACGAAGAGCAGATGCAAGATGAAAAGTCTTGAAGAATGTTGAAGTCAAAGAGCTTGTGACTGATACTAGCCAGTATAATCAGAGACCTATGCACATAGACGTCGTTGACTCGGGCATCTAGAGAGGATGAGTGAAAACCTCGCTACCACACGGGAATATCGTCAGGTCAGCATCCTATCGATCGCACCAAGTATTGTTGAATCGATGCGCGGTGATCGCCGATTGGAACGATTTTCAAGCAACTAGCTTAGTTTAGTTTTGTTTTATGAGATAGGAAGGCAAACGAACAGGCGTGTCACCTGATAGAAAGTGATCAACAGGGCCCATAAAAATCCGCAGTGTCATAGGCAGTGCAGAAAGTTTGGCGGCCTTTAAGGAAAGTTTCATTATAGGAGGGGAAGGGGGAGACAGGAGGGGAGAGGGGAGAGAGACATTTATGCTACAGACAAATAATATGTCATTCTAGACAAAGTATTCGTCTGCAGCGTGGCTCGCTAGTGGCGTCCTATGGCTCTGATATCAGAGGCCAAGAGAGACTTTTGGGTTATTGCATTTCTCCCACATCGACGCCTTCTTCTTTGTCCTCTTATCAGTCTAAATCTCCCTCAAAGGCTATATCTGGATTGCAAATAATCCTGTAGATGTCCTTGGACAGTTACTCGTTTTAATCAGGTGAATCACTCTTTCGGTTGTCCTTCATCATTCATCTGACTGCAATCGAATTTTAATCATACTCTAATAGGCTCATGTTAACGGTATGGAAGATTTATAGCATGTATGTATAAGTCTTAGATGAAACGGAGCAAATACTTACTACAACCCTAGGTCGTTTAAAAAAGATAATAACCCTCACCTCATTCTCATGAGTGTAAGAGTTATGATGATCCTGGAGGAGCCAGTCGGACGCAGCGTGCTCGGTGCTATTGTCCAGGCCAGTCTCGATAATGTCCAGAAAGTCATAGCTACAGCTGCGGAAGAAAATAATAGGTTGATAAAGAAATTGCACTTCTTATTGCGTTAATTCGAAACATTAAATAAAATGCCAATGTAAACATATCTAGCGTACAAATTGACAGGTATAAATTGTTGCAATTGATCACGATGGGAAAAGCCGTGGGTAAAAGATGGATCGGAGGAAGAAGCCTTGGACTACGTAATATCAGGGATTGGACCGGGATAACTGCTTCAAACTCGCCTAAGAGAAGGAGAGTTGTGTCGGATTGACTGCTAAGCTTCGCTGATCGGAGAGGCATTCTGAGAAGAAGAAGAAGATAAGCGTATTTTCACTTTAATTTGGCAAGTCAGCGAATTATATTTGTCAGTGACTGGGTCTCTGGCGGATTTTTTCATACTGAATTATATCTACCAGAGAAATTGTAATACTAGCAGAGCACTCTGCTATTTCTCTAAACGAGAGATCTGAGCTTGTGAAACAGACTGTCAGTGTTCCCGTTTCGCCACCATAAGAGATACAGGCAGGCGAACTGGTCAAAGTTTTTTGTCTTCAGGCTCTGTGGTATGAGCGACGTAGACTTGATGGAGCTTCGTAAATGCTGCTCATTCCAACTGAATTCTTCTATCAGCTTCTTCCTCAAAGTTGTCTCGCCGTATAAGGGCTTCTCCGTACAACTTACATCAGTGACATTGTGTTTTTATTTCATTTTTATAATCTTATATCATATTATTATCAGTTATGTTGTTTAATTATGGTGGCGTAATATACAATATACAATATTTAAATTATAAATGCGAAAGTTTGTGAGTATGTATGTTTGTTACTCTTTCACGGAAAAACTACTGGACGGACTTGGATGAAACTTTACAGTAATATAGGTTATACATCGGAATAACATATAGGCTACAATTTGTAATGATTTTATGTAATTTTGGTCGTAATATAATTTTACTATTAAGTAAAAAAAAAATAATTTATTTAAAATGATTTATCACGAAACTTAATGTGGCAGACAAAATTTCACGCTTGCGAAGCCGCGGGCAAAAGCTAGTAAAATATAGTTCGATTACGATAGATAAGTGAAGTGATATGAAATAAATGCGTGTATCGTGACTTTTTAAGTTGCCTGAAAAAGTCCATAGAAGGTTTTGGTAGAATAGCCACCATTTTTTTGTCAAGACGTAACGTGATAAGTTGACTGGTTATATTTCAATACATTCGACGTTATTATATTTAAATTGATACTGGCACAAACGTTATAACTAATTGCCATCAAAGAAAAAAAAAGTCAATATAAGTCTGTCTTATTAGACCTCAAACATAGGATTGATAGTCTTGAGAAAAAATCTAATTTCTACTTTGCGAAAGAAACATAGATGAATAATACTTGTGAAAATTTGTAATATCAAAGATTTTGCCGAATATAATACTGGTTCGCATCGTTTTACCTATTCCGAATATTACGTTATGAGATTGGGCGTACTACAGAGAAATGATTTTCATGTAAACAAAGGGATTGAGGTTATGTAATATCGGGGTTATAAAAGAAAACTGATGGATTTAACATCGAGTTATTAACATCGGGTGTTACTTTACATATATATATTTTAAAGAATACTAGCAATTATATTAAATATTACTAGAATTCTTGTTAACAATTAACTAAGGATATAATCCTTTTGAAGTCTTCAACCAGTGCCTCCTGCTCGTACTCTCTTACGGTGCCGAAACGTGGACACTGACGGTCCGCCCCTTCACAAG
This sequence comes from Baronia brevicornis, assembly GCA_031353405.1. Lineage (NCBI taxonomy): Eukaryota > Metazoa > Arthropoda > Insecta > Lepidoptera > Papilionidae > Baronia > Baronia brevicornis. The sequence goes on from JASFAT010001773.1 coordinate 70,016, forward strand.
CTCAAAGTCGCTCAGAAGGCTATGTACAGGACGATGCTTGGAGTTTCTCTGGTGGATAGATTCGAAATGAAGAAATTCGCAGGAGAACCAGAGTCACTGACGTAGCACTTCAAGTTAGTAGATTGAAGTGGAAATAGGCTGGACACGTTTGCTGAAGAACCAACAATAGACGAGTGCTGGAGTGGAGACCGCGTCTCGGCAAACGTAGTGTGGGATAAACGCCCTGCTAGATGGAGCGACGATCTGCGCAAGGCGGCTGACAGAGACTGGATGCGTATAGCCGAAGATTGTGCTAGGTGGCGTGCCTTGAGTGAGGCCTATGTCCAGCAGTGGACTGCCGGGGGCTTGTATTGATATCGATAATGCTTTTGATATGAGATGGTCCACATGTATAATCCAATGGAAAATATGAATGAACTCGCGCAAGCCAAAAACAATGTAG